>OMNN01027782.1:0-13495 GCA_900302755.1 Chromis chromis
AGCTCAGTGTGTGTGTCCAGGCAGAAAGGCTGATTATGGATGTTGGAGTTTGGAGTTTAACATGAGCTGTACAAGACAGAAACTGGACACGAATGCAAAATACTTCAGACACGATAGAAACTCAAGAAAAAAGAGAAGTTGTTGTTTGACAGCATGGCAGTTCAGCTACTGATGGTCAAATAGGAGTAGATGTAAAGAGAGAAGACTGTGTCCCGACACCAAAGCAATGAGAAGAAAGTTTTTTTGCAGAAGCTGTGGGGGAAAAAAAATAGAAGGCTTAGAAAGAAGGGACAGCAGAACAAGGAAGTGTCACGAATCTCGGGGCAGAGAAAGTGAGGGAAGAGGCTTTCATGGAAGCTGTAGAGGGATGAAAGGAAGGAAGAAAGAGAAGAGAAGGCGTAGTGAATCATGGGGTCAAGATGTGAGGAGAGAGGGAGTTACTAGAAGAGTGAAGAAAGTAAGGAGGAGGAGTGATAGAACCTAAATTGAGGCTGGCATGAAAAGCATGTGTTTTTTTTGGAAGCTTTGAGAGAATCAAAGAAAATAGAAGAGAGGGGAAAGGAATGTCATGAATTGAGACTAAGATGCAGACGAGGGGATAATTATGAGGAATGAGGGAAAAGCAAAGAGGTGGAGGAGCAGGCCCGGACGTTGCAGAGAAATAAAAACAAAAAAACAAAAAGGAGGAGCGGTAAATCCTGTGGCCAAGAAAAAGGACAATGATGTCTAGAAATATTCACAACAGAGAAAAACTGAGGTTACCTAAAATGAACCAAAAATTCTAGAGTCTCAAAGATCCTCTTGTGACAGAATCTCTTTGAGATGGCCGGTTTCAAAGTCAGATCACATCACAACTTTGACAGTCCATCAGTGTATTAATATGTTTCAGCGTGGACCACAGGGTACAGACATTACCCATGTTTCTACAATGCAAATGGAAAAGGTGCACGGAAATGGTGATAACCGAAAAAACTTCAGTTCCACAGAAAAGTTTTATACTTACTTGAGGTTTAAGTTCTGATGCAGCGACATTTAGCAACATTTAAGCCTCATGATGGAGCAGCTGTTTCTGCATCTGTCACTGTCACCGTCTTCAGACTGCTTGAAACACATGAAAGAATAATTACAACTTCCCCAACTGAAAACAATTCCTGAACACTTCTCTCCATTTTTTACTGTAGATGGCAAAAGTATTGTTATCTCTTCTTCTTCAAGGTTTTTAGACAGTTTCCAAATAACCGCCCTGAATTCCAAATCTTCGCTTTGTTTTCTTTTTCCTCTCAGTGTGTACTACAGCTGCCCTTACAGAGAGTGTTGAACACTGTTGAATGCAGTATGTATACATTTGGAACAATCTGCTTTGCCATAATACCTTAAGCTTCTACCGTCTTGCTCATATATCCGTCAGTCTGCAGTCTGAAATCACCTGATGCACTCTTGGCAGCTCAGGCTTGTTACTTGAGCGAGACACTGTGACATTTGTGACGTATCTTCTGCTGTTGCCATGCTGGCTTCCATACAGCAACATAAGACCTGATGTAGCAGAACAGCCTGGTATTTTTGGCCTCTTGTGTTTGGCATACTATGTATTGAGACATACTGATTCTGATATAGTCGTATGGGTGTCGGAATGCAGCCCTGGCTTCCTCTACTCTGTTAATACAGCCATGCATAACATCGCCTATACTGTCACATCTGATGACACTACACAGCCTAGTTTAATCACATCAAAGCAGTTTATCAACATTTCAAGTTCATTTAAATTTCCTTTGACAAGTACAGTATATGGAAACAAAGCAATATAAACTGTATACAGAGATTCAGTACATGTACGGACTTTCACAGAGAGTCCAACTTATTATTTACAGTGTAAAGATTAAAGTATTCAATTAACTTCTTGTTGCTAAAGAATTCATGCTTCAACATCCATTGACAGATTTCTTTAGTCATTTGTGAAAGGATTCATTTTTAAATGGCTGAAAAATACAAAGGCCAGTTCATAGTTCACAAATGTCCATTACAGACTTCGAGAGCAGATATCTCATGTCATTCTTTTCATTCTACAGTAGGCATGGCCCCTCATATCAAACGCAGAAACACATGCTGTGGATGCATCTGAAAGGCTGGCTGTGACTTCATACTTTTCACAGGATACAGCAGCTCTGCACAGACTGAGCCATAGCACCATGCCAGTGTTCTGAGCACACTGGGTGCACATAGCATGGGATTTCTGGAGAATGTAGAACTTCCCTTTGTGTTTGGACATTGTCAATGAAATGCATGTACAAGTCAAAGCAGCTCTGAAGTCACTGACAGTGTGGATGTCCGCAGAAAGATCCATGCACTTGGGTGGATGATGAAATCTGCTGTATGAATACCCTTGCAGACCCACACAGACACAGAAAGCATGCATTGGCCTTATCATGGATCATGTCTGCCTCATTAAAACGTTTGACATCTATTCCTTTACCATTCATTTTCCTCTTTTATTATCTTGTGCAACCCATTTGTTGTCTCATCGCTTTCATGACCAATGTTCAAATAAAAGTAGCCGGCTGCTTTAATTACTTTGGTTTACAGACTGATCTTTAAGTCAGATTGCGTTAGCTTTAAATTTGGCTTTCTGAAACATGCAGATGCCCTGCTTGACTGTCTCTCTCAGTACTTTTTTCTCTCCCACAGTCGCTTACCAAATCAAATTCACTTCAGTTCAGTGTGAATACATTGGTCTAAAATTAAAAACATAATGCTGATGAGGTTTGCAATCAGTGAAACACGAGGATGCTCCCTCTCTAACCTGCCAATATGTATACCCTCCAGTCAAATGTGACCTATGTCCCATTACCCTACTGGAACCTTGATTTAAGCAGCAGTAGTGTTTAATTCAATTTCCTATGCTCATCACATCCCAACCATGGATACACAATCTCCCAATCTCCTACAACCTTCAGGTTATGGATCTGTAAATCAAAGCCTGTCCACTTTCATATCATTTACTGAATCACCTTCTGGGCACTCCTGTCCTTTTGCACCTCAAACCCTGCAACATGTATACTCATCTGAACTAATACATGTTGAAAGAAACAAAAAAATATATGAGAGGATGTAGACTGTGATTGCACCCGGAATCATTAGAATTGTGGTGCAATTCTAAGGAACTATACAAGAACATAAAACCTATGAGTTGTGTTTATGTGCAGAAGGTGGATCATCAGTGCAGATGGACACTGGCAAGGGTGATGCTCATTGCTTTGTCTTCCTGTTCTAAACAGAGGAGCATCATTGTGTAAAAGTCAAACAGGGTAGCACAGATATTGATGGTTAAATTTTTTATGATAATGCGAAAAGAGATTCCATTATGTTGCTTTTCCTTCATTTGTATGGATGTAACTCTCTCAGAGGCTGGTACACTGTTTCTGTTTCTTTGTTCTTGTCTCTTTTAGGATAGGAATCAAACAATCAGACAAGATCAGAGATATGTTTTTTTCTTTAGTGAATATGATTTTTTTTTTTAATGCCCGACATAAAAAAAATAGTCTAAATAAAAACTGTGTAGCATCTGGATAGAAATGGCATTCAGATGATGAAAAAACAGCAAGGGCATTTTTCCAGACTCTGTCCTAAATAAAACTAAATAAGAGACATACTATTTAAAAGTAGTGCATCAGCAGGAAGACCCCTGATGCAGCACATACCATGGCCTGATTTTTTTTCTCAACACACTAACAATGCCATAAAACATTTCTTTATGAAACAGACGTTGCAAAAAAAAAATCCTTACAGTGCACTTGAGAATTGTCCAGCTGTAAATAGGAAACTAAAATGAAGACCTGAGAATTGATGAGTGCATGCTGGTAAAGACGCACCTCCAAACACCAGATGCACATTTAACAATGAAGATGTTCCCTATATGCAAAGTTTCATTTAAACCCAAATGCTGCTGGATGGCTTCAGTCAGAATTCCAGAAACTGTGAATCAGACAGTCCAGCATCTATAATTCTGTTTGTGCTGTTGCAGATGGGAATCTGACGGCAAACCGCATCCTAGTAGAAGCTGCCAGTGTCCTCGATGTAAACACGCTCCTAGAAACACCAGAGCTCACAGCACCGCTTCTGCCTGACACACTTTGCTCTCTCCAGGCTGACTTTGTCTTTAAAGTTTTGACTCCCTTTTTATTGTGAGTGTGTGCAGGTCATGTTGGGTTTCTCCTTCCACACTACACAGCTCTATTTGTCTCTTTTAATCTGTGTCTGCTTATCTCTCTCTCACAAATGCACACAAGCATGCACACGCATCATTTTACCAAGCTGTTGAATCACATGAATCAAAGGATCAGTATTTTCATGTTTGCTCTGCTTCTATGTCCTATTTTTTCCATCTTATTATCTCCTCATTGCATCCTCTTAATTTTCTACTCTGACTGAACTCTGACTCCTTTTTAACAAAACGTCACTCAACATTTATTTGGTTATAAGCATTTAAGAGCACTGCCGCATCCTTTAGCACAGCTGGTACCTTGCTCAAGATCAGCTCGACAGGGAAACGTTGCACTGCCAAGTAATGCAGGTCAAAACAGGGTCCCTGGTGCTTTCGATGAACAGCTGTATAAAAGTTGAAGAGAGGCAATGGAAAAGTTATTTTTTCCTCTTTAGAACTGACTTCCCTCTGGACTAATCTAACGTTCTCTAGTTAAAGTCTGGTTAATTTCTGGCAGCAAGATTTTAGGTTAAGTTGAGGAAAATTGCCTTGATGGCTGAAATCAAAATTATCACCAGACATTCAATCAGAACAGGTTTTGTTTTGGGGCAAATCTTAGCTAACCTGTTGACAAAACAAACAAACAAACAAGAAAACATAACTATACAGATTCAAAAGACGAGATTTAAACAAGGATCTAATAGAGAGTTTTTACCTGCATGTTTCACAGTTTTGAATTAAAAAAAAACTCAAAATTGGACTAGAATCGTGGATTGTAAAACATAACAGTGAATCTGTAAACACATGTGTAACAGCGGGTCACAGAAGGTAGCAAATGAGCCAATGCACACAACAACACAACCTGTAAACAAGGGATTTGTTACAGAGCCCACTTGTGAGTGCTGCTTACACATAGATTTCAAATTATGCCAGCTTGCAAACAAATTGGCGAGCATGCTCATATGAGTCACAAGTATTCTGTCTGTTTTGGTTAGTTCACCATGTCAACATTAGTGTAATAGGAATTTATTTTACAAGTCGCAGCTTACATGTTGCAAATGCACCATGGGCTTCTGGGATTCCAACAGACTGGTTGATTCAACTTCCTCAGAGAGGCTGGTTAGAAAATAAAAAGCACGGTATAAAACCAAGTATTAATGAAACAGCCAAATAAATGACACAAGTGTACATTGTGTTACATGATAATTCCAGTTTATCAGGAGCCAGGGGAGATATAGCCTCTCCTGCTGGCACTAGCGAAGAGTCTTCAGGCTCCATTTCGGAGGAGCTGCCAAGAAGACGTGGTTGAATAACTGTTTCCTTCACAAGGACAATTCTGAATTTCAAGACAGGGAGAGATCATTATGTAAAACAGTCACCAGATCCCAGAAAGAAACATTTAAATTTTGTAGTAGACCCACAAAAGGAGCAGCTACTACTTTGTAGTGTACTGAGGAGCAGAATATCTGTTTATTGCCAGGCGCATTCCAAAACAACGCACAGAGAATCCAGCTTTTCAAAGCTGTAAATTTGGTGGGAGGCCATTTAAAAAGACAGCAAACCCAAAACTTTCACCCAAACGAAACATCTGCATATCAGGTGTTTACTCCAGAATGACCCTTTATGACGCTCTTGGAGACAACAGGAGGATGACCACACCTCTGGAGAAGAGATTTCATTCCTCACTGTGACCTTCTCTCTCCTCCTAACACCCACAGCTTTGTACAACTCACTAGTGTTTGTTTATTGGTCAAAAGTTTAGGCGAAATCAAATATGATAAAGATATTTTTTTTGAGACCTCAAGGACAGGCCTTGCCCAATCTCAAAGGAAAAGTCAACACCTAATACTTAAGCTTCCTCTCTATATCGCCTTCCCCTGTCTTTTCCTCTCAGACAGATGTAGTCTTGTGAAGAATGATGTGTTTGCATTTGTCAGTGTTGTACATTTAGCAGGACAAGACAGAACACCTCAGTCTGTTTAAATGCAATTACAGTGACTGATGACTCTCAACGTGCACCCCATTGTGTCTGTGTGTGCTCGTGTCTCCCACTATATCTACATGTGCCTCTGTCCTTTCCTTCTGCGCGTAGGAAGGAGTGGAGGTGTACATCTCGCTTTGGAGCTGTGTATCTAGCTCTGATTGTACCTCCTGATTTGATTGTATACTTTCTCCTGATGAGTTTGACTGTTTTCGGTGGTTGTGTGACAGACTAAAGCCATCGCACCGATTCCTCCGTCCCCGGACGACTTGATTTATGACAGTCTGTAAAGAACGCTCAGTTCTGCCCTGCAAGCTGCTCATTTGCTGTAAGAGTGATGTTTTTGTTGACAGGTGATGGTGTACAATTGACAGAATACTGTACTTACACAGCAGGTAGTCAGATGACAATGGAGCAGACCTTGGAGACTGACTTGAATATTTTGTCTTTTCTTTCTCTTCTAAAACACCTCAGATATTTCCAAATCGGTCTGCATCACTAGACCGACAGATGGACATTTAAATGGATAAATTAGGTCCTTTGTTAGTATATTTAAAAACATTTTCATACAAATGTGTGAGAGTTGTATGGCCTTTCTAGTTTAGTTTAGGGGGGTCAAGATATATGGTGAAGGTAAAGGAGTGATTTTCTTTATTTTGAAGACTGCAAGCATTTTCCAATGAAAACATTTTCTTATCTGATACCACTATAGTTCAGGTTCAGGCACAAACAATGGCTTAGCTAGGGTTAGGGACAGACTGTGACCACGGCTTTCAGAAACCAACATTAGCTGTTGCTCGTGAGTATGAAGGTAACAGTGGCCTCCCACATCAGATATTTTAGTCACCCATCCAGCCTCCAGCACTCTGTGGCACCATAACAGACGTTCTCCTTTCATCCTGATGGGGCAAGTGTCATATTTCCTACAGCTGCCAGAGGGTTTTGTCACTTGAATGTCAACATAAATATTTTTTGAGTAGTTACTAAATGACAGAGGCAGTTGTTTTTCCCCAAAGATGAACCATTATTTTTAGCATTGAACAAAGCTACCTTATACTCCCGCAACTTAGATGCCAACTACTCCAACTATCGCCTCTAAGAAAGGATGATCTTTATTCACACATCTTCCAATTATCACCCTTCAAGAAAAATCTAAGTAGTTTTACACACTTAAACTAAATACTGGAGGAGTCATTTTTCTAGTGAGGAGAGTCTCTTGTAGTACTGCTTTGACGGTTGTAATTGGTGTTTCTGAATTGGGTGAACTGAGCCTTGAGACTGGCAGAAACCAAATCTAACAGTTGCCAGTTTTCAGCGTATCTTAAACCAAACTGTGCAACATTTCAGTACACTGACAAATAAGTGGCTCCTCAGCCAGGCACTGGGTCCTGAGCTGCCTGCCAACAAAAAATGAAAATGGCACTTACACTGGGCCACTTCCATGTGTGAATGTGTGCATATGTGCAACCATTCGTCCTTCTGGTGCCGCTGTAAAAATGCAGAGGAACGTCGCAATCCGTCACATATTGGTTAGCGATCTTAACAGAGACACTCCTGCTTCCCAAGAACTCTCCTTATCTTCCTTCCCAGGATTGAACAGCTTTCACTATGTGGTTTCTCTCAATTTGCCAAGTTTAATAAAGATTAAAAGCTGCTCTCTTCATCGTGCTGTCCCCTTCTCATCCTCATTGTTCATCTCCGTGTAAAGGTCAACCTTGAAAAAGAGATTCAAAGCACAGTGGGGTTAACTTGTAGGAATGACAGAGAAGAGGAATTAAAACTGAGGAATTCACCCATGCCGCAATCCCTCTTCTATTCCTCCTCCTCATTTGCTATGCCCTCTCTTTCCTTCTATATTTCACTCACTTCTTCCTTTCGCTGCCTCCCTCCCGAGCAAGGAAGTGCTTGCTGCTCCCAGAGTGGCCTGTTACTTCAACATACCAGCTGAGTCGAGCTGAAGGGGAGAGCTTCTGTGCAGGTTTTAAAATAATTAAGACACAGAGGTATAGCAGGCGGGCACATGCACAAGGGTACATATTGTACAACCGAACACAGAAACCCACCATTATGAAAGCTGTTACAACTGTGTACATTTGGTTTTCATACCTTTCCTGACATATTGAGGGATTAACTGCATATTTTTCTAAACATGCTCATGTCTGCAGGGCAGACCTCACAAGTTGTAGAAATCAGAAGAAAGGCCTCAAATTAGTCCCGATGAAAACTGCTCAGAATGAAGCCCAAGGGTTAATTTGAGAAACCAGGACATTGTTTCGGAAAATTGCTGTTACATAATGTCAAATAAAAACATATACTAGTATCAGGACAAGGATAGTATTATCTTTGGAGATGGTCACTGTGTCAGATCAGGTGGTAATAGTCATAAATTCTTGCTACGACTTGGCTGAGAGGCACAGTAGTCTGTCACAACTTGTGTGACGTACACACACCAAGTGGTTGGAAAGAAGGTGGCAGAGATGCCAAACAGTCGCTTGAAACAATAACAACTGGACACAATAAAGTATGCCTTTGCAAAATTACCGTCACTATTAAGGTCAAAAATTTATTTGGTTCTCACAAAGACTGAGGAAAAAGAGCACGCACATTCATACACATATTGTACAGTACAAAGAAATACGCCCTGCCTGCAAAATGCTCTCTGACTCATACGATTACTCATAAGTTATTGAGGGAAATGGCCTTAGGCATGCCTGTGGGATAAGTTTATCAGAACACAATTAAGCATGTCTGAGCCTCTTCCAGAGACACATCAGACTGGAATGGACTATCACAGTGTCCATGCTAATCAACTATTTAACACAAACAACATCCAGGTTGCAAATTAAGAGTGAAGAAGCAGCTTAACAAACTGCAGCACAGCGCTAGTCTGAAGAGCTCTCATCATCCCTGCTGAGATCACTTGCCTTCTCAAATGTAATATAACCTCATGCTAAACATTCATTACTGGTCTCTTGGCACTGATGAAAGTTGTTGTAGGAAATTTAGGAAATCACTGACTGGAGTTGATGTAAAAGTGGCAGGTTAAGTTTGAGTAGCGAATTCAATTACCTAAATTTAACATCATTATGAAACTGGAGATGTTCAATAGTCCATCCAAGGACTTAAAGGGTTAGTTCAATGAGATTACTCTTTAAGCAGAAACTAGTCCCAATGAAAACTGTCCACGATTTGCTTGCTGTTTCTTCACTTCCATATTGGGGTGGAAACAGAATTCAAAATCTAATATCTGAATACCTCAGCAAATGAGAAATACTACAGCAAAATACCTTGTGAAGAAAATGTGTTTTCTTTTTGGATTTGGTGAACTGATTTTGAGAAACTGCACCAGACAAAAATCCCTTCCCGCAATGAAATAGCTCAGATGTAATGATACACTGTTGCTTCCTTTTAAATGTGCAGATTTATGAAATTCTCACCTCTTTCTCCACCCACCCGTCTGCCACTTGCTACAACTCGAGCACACCAGCTCAGCTACAACACTACTCAAACGTTACATTCAAACTGGAAACCCAATTCTGAAGAAGAATAATGATACAGAAAGTCTCACTCCACAAGCAGAGAGGATTGTTTTTCTAGGTTGTTATGTATGATACTGGAACTGAAATGCTCAGCCATGGTGTTGACTGCTTATTTTGCTCATGATGTGTCTTCTAACATATATAAAAAACATCATATAGACATGTTAACAAGGTAAAACATAAATAAATAATTTGGTTTTCACTGGGGAAGGTATTTAAGAAAATACATTTCTGTTGCTAACATCATGTTCATCAGAATTATAGCTGGTTACTGTTGCACTGAAATGTGCAACTATCCTGTCTCTCTACCGAGCAGCCTGCAGTGCAGTCCCATGATGCTCCTCTTGCCTAACAGCTTACAGTATATTGGCAAAATCCAGCCAGCTTTCACAGAACATAGCAAGAGGCTGAAAGCACTCAGCAGCTGAAAACTTCCACTCTGGTCTGCTCTCCCCATGGGAGCATGTTTGGTAGACAGCAACAGATGTTACATACCCTCTAAACAAAAGTGGAAAGATTTCGATGTACAGGGAAGGACTAGAGAAAAAGGAAAAGGATAGGTTGGGCTGAGAAGGAGGGGAGCTCTGCCTGGAGGAAGAGGATTGGAAAGGTAAACAGGATCGAACATAATCCCTTGCGGATGCTGTGGACACCACAGACGCGTAGTTGTTGCTATTACACTACTTTCTACTTTCTAGTCTGTAGTCTATCTTAGAGTCTGCTGGGAGGACTCTTTTCCATACATGCACTGTGGGTTGTGTCTACATATTCCACACATACACATTACTGCCAAGCAAACACACTACTGCAGTTATAGATTTTTTAGTAGTGGTGTCCACCCAAAATTTCGGTCTGTAACTATAACTACAACTTTTAGCTTGGAATAAAAAAAGCAAACTATGTTGTCATGCAGTATTTGTGAGCAATGACTGATGACCACTGATGCCCCATGACATACATAAGTGTATCTATCTCAAAATATATAGAAAGACGTAGACTGGAGAAGAAGCACATTACCAAACCAGAAAAATAAGAAAGCTGAAGCACAAAAAAGTAAGAGCCAGGAACTGACAGAGAGAACATGAAATTTTAAATAAATTAACTTTAGAAAAACAAAGTAGACATGGAAAGAGAGAAAATATACCATTTGCCCAGGATTTGAAAGAACTGTGCAGCAGCTTCGTGAGTGTTGAAAGGAAACGAGAGGAGAAAGAAGTAAGAAAAAGGAATTTCAAGAAGCGGTGCAGCAGCTTTGAAGCAGCCTGGGACTCATAGATAGCGCTAATAGGAATAATTCCTAGCTCTACTTCCATGGTACTGCATGCCCATACTTATTACCTGGCTGGGAAGACTGACTAGTTGACTGACTGGTTGACTGGATGACTGATCTGCAGACTGACCTACTGTCTGGCTGACTGGCTTGGTAATTGATTGGATCACTGTTGTATTTGGTGACTGGACTGATTTAGCTGGCTGTCGAACTAAGAACTTGGCTGGCTGGCTGGCTGATTCTCAGACTGTCTGACTGATATCCTGGATGAAAAGCTATGGTCTGTTAGATTTATGAATCAATGGCTGATGCGTGACTGGTTCACTGGACAAACTGGGAAAAATCTGTTGGGTACCATGTGCAGTAATGCTGTCCACTGTCTGTCTTTCCTTCTTTATATTTCAGTGGAAAAGTTCATGACCTGAGTCTCCAGGGTAACTGTGGTACTCTTGTCTTTCTTGTTATTGTTCTCTTGTCAACTCTTGCAGCTCATGCCAAAGACAGGATTTCAATGAGCACCACTCTGACAAACTTGTGAAGACAATGTTGACTTACAGTCTTTCCCTGGAGGCTTATACAGACTATAACTTCTAAATACAGTGTACTGCAAAAGTGAGAAGAGTCCTGTACAATATCACTGAAATGTCAAATGAGTCACAATTGTATCACCTCTCAAAATGGGCCGGAGGCTAAAATCATTTTTTTTTATTTTTTTTTATTGGATTCAAGTCAAGCAACACACTTGTCCAGGTCATAGAGAAACTTACAAACTCTTGTGTGAGTTTGGACTTTGTGACTTTAGATTGTTATTATGTTATATTCATCCATCCATTATCTATACACCGCTTAATCCTCTGTAGGGTTGCAGGGGGGCTGGAGCCTATCCCAGCCAACTCAGGGTGAAGGCAGGGTTTACCCTGGACAGGTCACCAGTCTATCACAGGGCTACACATAGAGACAGACAACCAAGCAGACCAACCAGACACCAGTTCATCAGCATTAACAACAACTGCAAATCTTCCACTGCTCCCCTCTCCCAAGGTGTTCCCCAAGTTTCAGTTCTTGGCCCCCTCCTCTTCATCCTCTACATGCTCCCCCTTGGCCTCTTAATCCGCCATCATGAACTCCAGTTTCACTATTTTGCTGATGACATCCAACTCTATATCTCAACCAAAACAATCACTACTGTCACCCATTCAACTCTCACCAACTGTATCACAGAAATAAAGACGTGGTTCCAAATGAACTTCCTCAAACTGTAACAAATCAGAAATCATCATAATTGGTCCAAAATCACTCACCAAATCTTCTCCCTCACCATTGATGGCTCCACTGTTCTCACTTCCCCTCACATCAGGAATCTAGGCACCATCTTTGACTAAACCCTCTCCTTCGACCAACATATCAAGCATATAACTAAAACAGCCTTCTTCCACCTTAAAAATATCGCCTTCCTCCATCCTTCCCTCCCCTTCTGAGCTGCAGAAATGCTAATTGATGCATTCATCACATCCAGACTTGACTACTACAACAGTCTTCTCTATGCGACTTCATCCAAAACACTCAAGAAACTTCAAGCTTGAAAAGCGCTATATAAGTATTATGTATTATTATTCTTTAGAATGTTTGTTTGGTGCCAAAGAGCAAGCAACTTTTATCCTTTTGGATGCCATCAACAGAGGTTGACATGTCCTTTGCACTGTCTGAGCTGCCACAAAAACTGTGATTTCAATTAACAACCACTGTAAAGTCTGAATCACTTGCTGGTCTGTTTCACAGAGCTAGATTGTGCCAGTAGCTCTCTGTCTGTCTCTGTTTTGACTGATTTTTAGTTGGTCACCATTCTTCCTATGTCCTATCCATCTTTATGAAGTCTCACATTCAGATTTTTCAGTTCCTGTTTCAATGTATCTATCTCTATGGAGCCATGATGCAGACAAGCAGATAGACACAGCTCATAGGTACAAAACTGAGGCAGTCCTGGTGTTCGCAGGTGATTTTATAGTCATGTTCAGGTTTGCTACCTCACTTTTGTTACGCTGAGCATTTGCTTCATTTTAAACTCCCCCATGGAAACTTAATGAAGTCGTTCAAGTTTTCTGTTAGACTGTGCTGTCAGTCAGGCCCACAATAGCTGTGTCACGAATGACAAGGGTGGATAGAGCTCAGTTAATATGGAGAGAAAATAGGAAGGTGGCAAGAGCAGCTACAAATCTCTACAAAGTTTTCACATTCTTAAGAGAATACAGTTGATAATCTGTCTTTTGTTTTCAGGGCTTTACTCTTCAAATCTTCACTAATTAACTGGAATCATTAGGCCTAGAGGTAAAAACTGAGCACTTAATTATTTGAATGTTTAATGCACAAAATTAAGGGTTATACAATATTTATTTATTTATTTATTTGCAACATAATTGTGGTTTATAAATTTATGACAGTTCTTGCTTAAGGGAAGCTTAAAGGCTAACTTTTCACTTAAACAAATATGGTTTATATCGTTAAAGACT
>OMNN01027782.1:13515-40181 GCA_900302755.1 Chromis chromis
GTCACTAAACTGTCACTACAATCTTCTTAGATGTTGTGTGCAGAGTAATGTTTTGTTTAGTTGCATGACTCAAGAGATGTGGATCGGTATACCATTTCGCTCCAACATGCAGATATTCATATTCACCAGAGGGTGAATTCTATGGACTTTTGTGATCCCTTGATCCTTATCTTTTTGCACAACCACCAAAATAGTTTTCTTTCACTGTTTTTTGTTGTTGTTGTTGTTGTTAATATTTCTGCCTCCATTTGATCCGTTTCCAAAATTTCCTTCCAGCATTCTTGGTTCACAGACAATCTGCCCCAATGACTTTAGCGCTCCACTGACTTTTCATCTAATGCCATCATGAGGTTCATTTGATTTTAAGTGAAACATCTCAGCAAATGTTGGATAGATTGCCATGAAATCTTGTTAGGAAATCCATGTGCTAACATGCTAAACTATGATGGAGGAGGTGTAAAAATGTATTTGCTTTGTATCAGTATGTCAGTAAGGCCTTGTTAGCATTTAAAACAAAACCCTACTGTGATTTATGCGTTCTTAAAGAGTGTCCACAGATAACTTTTCCTGTGATAACTAAAGTGTTACAAAAACACACACACAAAAAGCAATAAAAGAAGCACTATCTTTCTGTGTCAGTAAAGTTTAGTTGAGTATCAATTTAACAATGTTCAGGGATATTCACCCTGTACAGTTTCATCTTTATTCTCTTTTATGCAAAAAAAAAGAAAAAGTTACTTTGCCAACCGTCCACAGAAGTGTCTTCACTGTCTGCCATGTGAGTGCTAGAAAGTCAAATAATGCCTTTGAGGTTTTTATATTATTTTGTAAAGATGACACAATACTTTTTGTGCAAGTTGAAGTGTCTATTCCACCACAGGCCATCATGAACTGATAATAATGACAAGTTTTTAGTGTCAAAGCTTTCATTACCCATGCACACTGAATTGTTGTATCTTTATAGAATGTGCGAAAAGACATTTGGTCTTTAAAAGCATATTACTACTTTCAGTATCCCTTTTATAAACTCCTACTCGATGCTGTGATTTTCCAGTGAGGTCAAACCACACCCAAAGCACATTTGTTTTTCTCAGAGACCCTCAGCACTTTGTGGTCTTACTTTGCTTTGTGACCTGACATTATTAGTGCTGTTTGTCACAGGCAGAGCTTTAATTAGAGCCCAGCTATCAGGGACAGTAATTAAACACCAAGAGACCTCAGTTTGAAGAAGAAAGGAGGGAGAAAAATAAGGCTGTCTCTTCTTTTGGCTTTGTGTCAAAATAAAATTAAAAAAAAACCAATGGCATGAATATGATTTTTTTTTAAGCGAGGATGGGATGTGATAGCACACAAAAGGTGTCAGGTTGTGTTTTGGCGATGAAGCATATTCATTTGTGTTTCTAGTTGAAAGGCAGCAGAGATAAGGAGGCTTAAAACAATGCAGGCAGGAAAACAGGATGGACAAAGGAGGGGAGAAAAGAGGAGGCAGGCAGTCAGATAAAGAGAATTACAGATACAGACAGAGATGGGGAGAGAGAGAGACAGGAGACTGACCCAGATGATGAGATCGAAAGGAGTAGTTTGGTCAGGATCATTACAGCATTATAAATAAAAAATTACTGTGCTGATCTAAGTTGTTGTGACTGGACTCCGCAGTAAACAACAAGCTTTTCAAGTGTGTCTTGACTGACTTGTCTTTCATGTTTTTTAGAGCACAATAAACACCATGTCAGACTGGAAGTCATTTTGCATCAGATGTGCTGTAAATATGAGCTCCCGCTTCAGCTGGTAATCACAAGCACAATACATTAATTTCTTGTGCTCTCTGAAATCTCCTTAAATTGCAGAAGGTTTCCTTGAGACTTTGTCGGTACATTCCCTTAAAGCCAAATAAAATACCAAGATCACGGCGGATTGCGACGCTACATCATGATACCAGCCTTGGAGGTGTCTTCAAAGAGTGTGAATGGAAGATATTCAGCAATGGGATGAAAGAAGCAGAATGAGAATCTGTGTCAGCGTGAGCATGGCGTTATGATCAATGTCCAAATTGTTGCGTGATAAATAATTCAGTTTGCTTGCCTCTTTTCTTCATAAAATGCCACGAACTAAACCATTCATACGCATATTCTACACGCAGCATGTAGATCAGTGAACTCAATCTACTTTAAAGCTGAATACATAACAGATGATTAATGAATGACTTTCATAATTATACAATTGAAAAAGGGTTATGCACGCTGTTGTTTTCTCTTTTTTCATATTTAATGAACAAAAGGATGACAACAATGCTGGGTCAAAATCAGGTTGAAGCTCTGTGGTGGAGGGATTGAATAGTCAATATCAATTTCATGGAACAATTTGAGAAGAGGAGGACTCAGAGCTGTTTGGGGTGCGGCAAGACAGAAATTAGATGACTAGAAAGCTAACTCAGATGTGCAGAGCGACAGATGATGAAAAGAAAGAGGAGGAGGAGGAGAACTGGCTATTAGGTATGGGTCACTTTAGCAGAGGCATCCAAAGCTGGCTCCCATTACTCTTGGGTTGCACCATGTCATTGCTTCATTTCTTCCAACAGGTTATATTCTCTTCATCTGCCTGAGACAACCACAAAAGCACAAAGGCAGATTCATTTGGAACTGAGAGAAAGACAGACAGAGAGAGAGAGTACCGAAGAAGTGTCTATTTCTCAGTTGTTACTGTGAATTCGCTGTCATTCATGTCTCGGCTAGATTACTTTTCCCTGGGAGGGAATCAAAACTTTGGAAACAAATTAAAAGAGTGGGTGCTGTGGTGATGAGATACATAATATTTTATGCTGGATTAGAGCCTAATCCATGTTTAATCCCCAGAGAAAGGTAAATAGCTAAATGTCAGCGAGTATCCTGTTAAAACATGCAAATTACAACAGCCCTTCTCTGTTTTCCACTTAGCCCATCTCTCCGTTTTCACCCCTATATAACTGCAGCTATTAAATTTTTATTGTTTCATTATATAACTCAAAGTGGAAATAATAGAACTGCAGCTGCAAACCTTGTAAACAATGACAAAAACACCAAAGAGAAGCCGCGTGGCTTTCATACTCTTGCCGATTTGCATTTTTATTGGTGCATCATATGCTAATGTCTGAATGGAAGAGCTGCAATTTTTTTCTCATACGATGCTGTTCGTGAACATGAAAAATTACAGAGCATGAAAAGTCTGGTTTCATTTGAAAAGTCAAAATATATTTCTCTCGACTTTATTAAGGCTTAATGAAATAATCATGGTAGTTAATGGATTTATTACTGTGGTGCATTACCTTGAAGGGAATGGGTAGCATGGGTATTAGAGTCATACCTTTTTATTTATTTATTTAATTTACAGCGCTTTTAGAAATGAGACCGACGCTCAATTAATTCAAAACCATCTGAGGATATGTGAACTGTATTACAATTTTCTGCCTACTCTTAATCATTTTGTTATTATAGCTATTAATGTTAATGCTCTCCCTCCCTCTCTTTCTCTGTCTGTGTTATATAGGCGTTTCTACCTTTCTCTGAGAGGGAGCACTTCCTCGTCTGTGTTGTCAAGACGTCCGGTTGTCGGGGGCCATGAGTAGCTGCTGGGGTGACAGTCTCCAAAAGCATTCGACGTGGAACACTTGAAATGGGGACAGTACTTGCTGCCATGCTGCAAGCTCAGCTCTAATTACCGAGAAGACGCCCTTCTGTTCACCTTTCTCTCTACTTAGATTTGACCTGCTGGCCCCTCACCTGCAGCCCTTCCAGTACTGAATTTGAACTGTTGCTCTTTACCTTCCTCCCTTCAACTCCTTTCTTTTTTCCTCCTTTCTCCTGACGGAACCTTAAACGCTCCTAATCCAAACCATGGCCAGCAGACTCTGTTTGTCATCCCTGTCTCCCTCCTTGTGTCTCTCCCTCCTGCTTCCTGCACTGTTGCTCCTCCGCCTGCCTGGTATGGTGAAAGGGGACTGCTGGCTGATAGAGGGGGATAAAGGTTACGTTTGGCTGGCTATCTGCAGTCAGAACCAGCCTCCATATGAGACCATCCCCCAGCACATCAATAGCACGGTCAGTATGAGCCTATCTATGAGTAGACCTTTAATACCACCACAGACACCTCTATTAAACCATATTCCTCCATGCATCCTGAGCTGTGACAGTGTCAGCTAAAAAGCATGTCATTAATTTGATTAGAATTTAATCATGACTCAGTGTAATGCTTATGGTATATTGTATCATTGTGAAGGTTGTGATTAAATGTTTGTGGCACTGGTAACCATGACAGTACTTGACAGTAGTATGTGTAATGTTATTTTTGGAAACTGAAAATTGCATATTGTACAGGGCCGTAACAATATTCTTAATCAAATCACAAGATGATGTTTATGTGCTGGAGACAATTACAGCAATAACGGCTAGATTGTTATGTGATGGTATTATTAAAGTCATCTGTATTGGACAGGAAGAGCCTTGGAGCAAACTTTTACCCTCCAAATGAATTATTGACTTTTTAAACTATAAGTGCCAAGCATTTTAGTTAACATAGCCATCTGCAATTTGCAATGTAAATGATTCAAACAAGAAAACTTGACAATTATATTTAATTAAGGTATCCAATGGTAAAGTTATGCACCTACATACCACTCCCAGCCTTAACATTTGCCTCTGCTAGATACCTCAGGAGGAATGTACAGCTGCTTGCAAGCATGCTGTGATTAACTAAATGCAAATTTAGATCAAATGTATAATTGGGGAAATTACTCATTAGACAGCAAACTTCTAATTTAGGAGGTGCAATATGCTCTTGGCAGCTATTTTTGGCCAAGAGCTTAGGTCTTCCTCTGTGGCTGCCAGAGGCTGCAATGCATCACCTGAAAGTCATCTGCTCTCTTGTCTCTCTTAGGTTCATGACCTGAGGCTGAACGAGAACAAACTTAAGGCGGTGCTCTTTATCTCCATGTACCGCTTCACAAATCTCACTGACCTCAATCTAACCAAGAACGAGATCAGCTACATCGAGGATGGGGCCTTTGCTGGACAGGCCAACCTACAGGTCTGCAACCAAGAACAGAAACCTAAATTGCTGTCATAATGTTGTTGTAAATATCTTGTGAAATAAATCCATAGAGAAGACATAACCCACACACACAAATTAAATTTCTTTAATTGTGCTTATACATTCATACAAGCATGGTTAAAAAATTGTCTGGCCTTTTTCATATAAATCCTATTTATATGAAGAAAAAAAAAGAAAGCTGACTGTGTATTTTAATTTTCTTGTTTTTCTTTGTTTGTTTGTTTGTTTGTTTGTTTGTTTGTTTTCCATATTTATTCTTATCGAGTTAATTGAAATTATTTCATATTTAAATTTTAGTTATAATGATGCACTGCAATATTTGGAACACACTACAGTACAATGACCTAGGTTTATATTCTAAAATCACTGGGACAAAAACAAAACAGGTCCCCCAAATCATTAACAGTCAATTTATTGACAGTGTGTTTATTGTGTCATGTCCTATTGAAATTTTCATGGGGCTATTTTCGATTTCTGTCTCAGGTTCTCCAGCTAGGCTACAACAAGCTGACCAACCTGACTGAGGGCATGTTGAGAGGTCTGGGTCGAATGCAGTGCCTCTTCTTGCAACACAACCTCATTGAGGTCATTGCCACCAATGCCTTCTGGGAGTGCCCCAACCTCAGCAGCCTGGACTTATCTTCAAATAAGTTGGCCCGTCTTGACCCATCTACCTTCACTGTCCTCAGCAGATTGATGGTTTGTGAACTAGCAGGAAACCCGTTCGACTGTGGCTGTGAGCTCTACAGTTTTCTGACCTGGCTAGAGGAGTTTAATAATGTCACCCACACCTATGACCGCCTCCAGTGTGAAACCCCTTCAGAAATGACTGGTTATCCACTCTTGGGCCAAGTGCCTGGACATGGAAGAAATGCTCGTTACATTCTTTTATCTATCTGTCGTGATGGTGTGAAAATTCCTGGGATGACCTCCCAGATGCCAGATCCAGATGGCTCAGGTATGATTGTAGACAACCTTGATCAAGGCATGTATCACCAGCCAACCATATCATCCACTGCTGACCCCAACTATAACCATCAGATTTCTATGAAACTTGAAACAGTCTCCCTCTACAGTGCTTCTCTAATGGTGCAGATCCCTCGACCATACAGTAAGATGTACATCCTCTCCCAGTACAACCACACTTATGTTGCAGACATCATGCCCCTCAAAAACAAGAAGGAGGTAATAACTTTGGACAAGCTGAAACCACACACTAACTACACTTTCTGTGTGGCTTCTGCAAGCAAATCTCAGCGCTACAACCATACCTGTCTGTCTTTTACGACACGAGCTATGGGACCAGAGGACCAGCGAACCAATCCATCCACAACTACCCACTACATCATGACCATCCTGGGATGTCTGTTTGGCATGGTCATTGTGCTTGGATTTGTCTATTACTGTCTCAGGCGGCGACGCATCCAGGAAGAAAAGGAAAAAGCTATAAGTGTGAAGAAAACGATTCTCGAGATGAGGTACAAAGAATTTTAAATGTTTGTTAAGGGAAGTCTCTTATTACAAACCTTTGTCATGCATCTGGGATGGTATATTCACAACAGAAATGACAGCTACTATGTGTGTCTTTTGGGAGTAACTGATTCCTTTGGAACAAATTGTGTTTTGGGCTTCAGTTAGTCAATTAGTTGTTTTAGTTGTTTTTCTGCATTGCTTTGTTTTGATGGGAATTTCTGAGAAATGTAATTTATTCTTACTACAAGCTATAATGTAAAAGAAAAAAAAAACATACTCTTTATTGAGGCTTTGGGCCAAGTTATTTTTTATACTTTTTGGGCTTTAATTAAAACTGCAAGGATTCTGTTTTCTTATGGGATCACTGAGGGGATATATTAAAACCAACTTTAAAAAAGTACACAACATCACATCAGATAATGAATCAAGGTGTGCTGTGCATTCTAAAGTGAATCTTTCCCTCCTCAGGTATGGCCCAGAGGCGGCTGCAGCAGTAGCTAATGACCCGGGTGCCATGCAGCGTCTCCAAGAGCAGGCTCACCATCAGCACCACCATTCAGGAGCAGGAGGCAAGCTGCCACAATCTGCCTCCTCTAGCACAGGCATGCTCCATGGCTCAGCCAACACCAGTTCCTCCCGCCTCTCTACCTTGCCGCAGGTGGAAAAAATGGCCACTGCCTTCTCTGAAGCAATGGGTGGCAAGAGCAACTACATGGATGTGAGGACGACAGGAGTGGCAGGAGAAGGCAGGGAAGGAGTGGTGGCAGCTGGAGGAGCAGTGGTAGGAGGGGAAGTAGTTGTGGATATGCGAGGTGGGGCTGAGAATGGGACAGAAGCTGGGGAGGATTCGGATGACGATGGCCGTGGCTCAGCATCAGAGATCTCCACCATCGCCAAGGAGGTAGACAAGGTGAACCAGATCATCAACAATTGCATTGATGCCCTGAAACTGGATGCGTCAGCTAATGTTGTGACCACAGCTGACAATGGCAATTCTGTGTCCACTGCCCAGCCTCCTTGTATCGTATCCCTACCCCGCAACCTCCTGCCCCTCTCTCCAGGACACCCTGGAGACCAGATCATGGCCTCCTCTCCGAAGGTGCATCCAAAGTCTCACCCTCAGCCTCACCCTCAGCCTCATCCTCAGCCTCACCCTCACCCTCACCCTCACCCTCAGCCTCATCCTCAAGCACACCCCCAGTCACATCCTCAGTCACATCCTCAGCCTCATCCACAGCTACATCAACAGCCTCATCCACCTTCTATGGCCCCGGTGCCCCTGGTCATGCCCCTGTCTGAGCGGCCTGGCATCAGTGGTGGTGGGTTTCTCTCCCCTCCTTATCGTGACCCACCCCCAGCAAATGCAGTGCGGCCCATTCAGAGGCAGTTAAGTGCTGACACTGCTGTAGTGAAGAACCGTTGCAGTGCCCCTGCTGCAGGTTCTGTCAAGAATACAAGAGTGTACAGTGTGGATATCCCTGAGCAGCGCAGCGATCCTCCAAAATACCCAACAGAAAAAGGCAGCCCTGCAGGTTGTGGTGGAGGGGGTGGAAGTGGAGGAGGTGGTGGAGTAGGAGGCTGCAACGGAAATGGAATGGGAAACATAAATGGTGGTGGTGTGAGTTTGAATGGGGGCGGAATGGGGTGTAATA
Organism: Chromis chromis; assembly: GCA_900302755.1. Lineage (NCBI taxonomy): Eukaryota > Metazoa > Chordata > Actinopteri > Pomacentridae > Chromis > Chromis chromis. The sequence goes on from OMNN01027782.1 coordinate 21,723, forward strand.
ACGGGAGTGGAGGTGGAGGAGGGGTGGTTGGCCCTGGACAGCAGCAGCACCACTTGGAGGTTCAGCCAGACTACCACAGCTCCGAGCACCGCCACTCCTTCCCCGCACTCTACTATGAGGGCGGTAATGAATCACCTTCACCGGCCCAAAAGGCCTCCTTTCTCAAACCACTGGGGCGCACCAAGAGGGATGCCACAGCCACCTATTCCCAGCTCTCACCGTCTCGTCACCACAACTACAACTCTGGCTACTCCTCCAGTCCAGAGTACTCATCTGAGAGCACACTGCGAATCTGGGAGCGATTCCGACCTTACAAGAAAAGCCCCAGAGAGGAAGCATCCTATATAGCAGCAGGCCATGCCCTGCGTAAGAAGGTGCAGTTTGCCAAGGACGAGGACCTTCATGATATTTTGGACTACTGGAAGGGTGTCTCTGCCCAGCAGAAGCTGTGAGCTGAAGAATCAAAATCCAATGCCCCAAGGGAGATTGTGAGGTGAACGCCAACAGCAGACTAATAAGGGGATAGATGTTAATGTAGCAAGACAGTATAATGATGTTTCCTCAGAGGTGTCTAGTGACATGGGTCATTCAGCCGCTGGATCCAGAGTTAAAGAGGTATTCTCTCTGGGTGATTTTTAAAAATTGATTCTGTGACAATTCATTGACATTTTAAGAGGTTGTTTCCAGGGTTGGCTTTTTTCACCACAATACTTAGTGATATTTAACAAGAATCAAGCTGTTCACCAGACTGCCTCATACTGGGCACTTTGGTCCTTGTAGGCTTCACAGACCCGTTGACTCCCCACTAATGAGCAAAGCAAAGGTGGTGACAAGCAAGTGTCTTCTACCTCATTATTGGCACAGTGTAGCTCAGCTATCTCACCAGAAACAGGACCCTTCATGACTTAAGCCCTGTCCATCTTTTCTCTAATCCCATCAAACCACCATTCACAAAACAATCATTCCATAGCACTGCCAGCACCTGCACTCTTATAGAAGCATCATTTAGGGTGGTAATGAGGGAGCAGGATGAGGAATTAGGTGCGTTTGTTTTAGAATAGCCTGAATCCCCCTCTTTGGAGGAAGACATTAAGTGATACTTATCTGACTAATTGTTCTTCCTGGCAATTAGCCATTCTAAGAGTAGGCGGGGGAGGCTGTGTGTTGAGCATGCTTATTGATTTGAAACGCCTAACTACATATGTTCAGTGGTGTGTGGACATGTATATACAGTTTGTGCATGCTGATGTGAATGAATACATGTGGGCGGGAGAGTAGGGTCGGGTTGTTGCTGAGTTGTTCATTATACTCACGCTCCTCCATAATATGTAGGTAATAACCCAGTGTGGAAGCTGTGTATGTGTGTGTGTGTGTGTGTGTGTGTGTGTCCTCACATGAATGTGTGGTTTTGCCCAGCCTGCCTGTCTATCTAGATAGCGTGAAGTCAACCCTTTCAAGACCTGCAGGCATTTTTGTCCTGTAGCCCATTTTTTATTTACAAGTGTAGCATATTCCTTTTGATAAGGGAAGCTACGAGTTGGGAAATTTACATTTCAATAGTGTGAGTCATTCAAAAATTACATTAGGGTGGGTTATGCAGGTTGCCAAGACAGGTGTTAGCTCTTATACCAGAACCTGGTAATCACATTTAGGAATAGAGAAAGACTGAGAGTAGGTTAGAGGTTTGCTGTAGCTGCATCTCATTTTAAACCTGCCCGTGTTAAGGGAGACGAGATAAGGGAGTGTATTCAGCTATAGATGTATCAGCTTGAGGCGAGGCTGCATAGACCCCCCCCTAAACAATTGTCAAATGCTCCCTACAGCACACAGTAAAATATAATGAATGGTAAGTGGAGTGAGAGCCCCACGGATATATTCTGCCTCAGACCGAAGGACTCCACACTCAGTATATATGACCCTGATGTGCTCTGAGTGGTAGCTGGTCTAGCTTGCTATGGACCAAAGTGCCCTTGGGAGGAATGATTTTGAGGGTTTCTATTATATTTGCTTTTCTTTTCCAATATGGATTAACTGATTAACTAAGAAACAAAAGAAAGTAACTGTCTTGGTATCATTTGGTTTATTGTTATTTAGGATTAGGGTTTAAATTTATTGGTGTTAGAATAAAATGAAAAAAAAGGTTAGAACTAATAGGAGCAAGGCTTGGTACTATTGTGAACCAAACAAGAGACTTTGATGATGCAGATGTTTTCTCACTTTCATCGATGTGCAGAGCATCCTGATGAACACAAAAGTTGATCATTCTAACTTTACACATTTGTATTCAAAACAAGTGTTTTTCCTCCATATAAATTATCTTTATCCGCATCCCTGATGTCAAAATATTAATTTCAGCTGATATTTTATTTATTTTTCTGCCCACTCTTCCTATCTTCACCACTGTCATCCTGACCTCTCACAGTTTGCTGTGTTGCATCTCAATTGAAAAGTTATGAAGTCTGTTCTAAAATGGTAAATTATTTCATTCTCATCCATGTGTTTTTTTTTCTCTTCCCACCACCTCTGTCCAACCTAATGGGGTAAATTAACGGCTAATTTGTAGAGATGTTGTACCATCGTCTGAGGTCAGAGGAGCGTGCTGATATTATTAACTCTGCCAGACAGGGAGCCTGATTGAAATAATGACAGCTGCCTTTGTTTGCCTGTCTTTCTTTCTGTCCCTGCCTCCCTCATTTGATGCCTAACCATGTTCCACCTCCCTCTGTTTCCTCTAACTCTGGCTGCCAGGAATGGTCTTCAAACAAATGGTCTGAAAAACTAAAATTAGATTTACACTTTGCCATGACTGTGCAGGTCAAGGTGAGCTAGTCTGGGATCTCTCCTCATGGGCATTATTCTTTCTCTTTTGAGTCTGATTGTTCAGGACTGGTCAGTCTGTAAGGCCTGGAAGGCATGAATTCCTATTTGATTTTCCATTGGGTTAGCCCTGATATCATCATTTTGACAGGGCTTGAATTCACCTGCTGTTCGAGGTGTGAGTTTGATGGGCAAAATGAGAGCGGAGGTTGGCATTTACTCTTTGACCTATAAAGATTTCTGTCTACAGAATGGGCTCTATTCAAAAGGTCAGCTTGTAGGAAAAAAATCTGTTGTGAGTAACAGAGGAAGATTGTCTTCATAAAGAGATTGCCTTATTGGACTTTTTACCTAAACAGTACACTCCATTTAATTATAATATTTCACTGCTAGAAAACTATCTGAACAGCTAGATACCTTGAGGGGTAAATGCAAAAATATGTTTATTACTTCAATGAACCCACAATTTAATTATGCATTAATGAAAGAGTGTCCGCTTTTATTCCCCTACCTATTCATGGTTTTTGTTTTTGATATTTCATTGAGTTTCATATTGAGTAATAGCTTTCCCTCTGACCTTTCTTTGTCATCTGTGGCAACCAGTCCAATAGACCCACTAGCGTTCACAATGGGATGTCAAAGGCATGTCATTACTTTGCAATCAGATCAATAGAACTTAATTTGGGTGAGCCTGACCACATAAAAACACAGAGCAAATTCCCTCAGGCGCTCAGTTGGATAGCCTACATATTTTGTAATAAAGGGTCTAGTGTTCTATTTTGGCCTTTTGTTCAAATTCCACTGGCAGCCCCCCTTTGCGTTAGGTCCAAGGAATCACCAATCAATTAGTTTTAGATTAGTACCACGGGCTATGCAGGGGTAGGAGCTTTTTAAAAATAATGGCTTCATTTGGAAGAACAGGGGAAATTGAGCCAAGGCTACCTGCATGCACCCTAAAGGCCTTTCTTTAGGAATAACATTAGCTTAGTTTTCAAAAGTGCAGTGTGTTCCATTGCGACTTGCAAATTTGTACTTAAGAACATTACTCATTTCTGTCCAGCAGTCCAGTGTTCTTTATGCTTTTATGTAATTCTATAAGCTTCCTCTTTCATTGACTTGTTCTCCAAACAGACTTAATCCTGCTCTGTTCTGTTTGTGTAAAGGCACATAATGTATTTCACTTTTAACAGTCCACGGTGGCCAAGCCTTGCTCCTCTTCCTGAGTTAACATACTTCCTTCATGTCCACAGTATGTAATAATCTACAGCAATTATTTCAACCCGACAGCAAGGTTTTTGATCTCCCTCCATTACAATGTGAGGGCTCTGACCAGCCCTCAGGGGCCAGAATCAACAAGTTGAGACTGACGGATGTAAAGATACTGTACCTTGGGGATTGCTTGTGTGTCTTCTCTCCAGTCTGCCCAATTAACTATAATGATGAATCAATGCGAAGAAATCGCTGCCAGTCTTAGGCCTCCAGAAGAAAAGACAGTGACAGGAAACAATTGAGATAGCACAACTTGTGGCAGTCTCCGAGGAGTAGAGTCAGACCTTTTCTGTTCAGAAGTGTGAATCCCAGGAGTACACTGGAACTGGCAATCAGGCATAGTGTCTGCTGTGAACAAAATAATAAAACCACTCACTGGGCCTCCTGGTTTTATTGCCAAGAAATGTAAGTTTTTGTCAAGATTATAGTCATTGTGATTAACAGGTACTCTGGGAGGAACCGCTGTGGCGAATAGTCAAAAAGCTTTTTATTAATCTAAGAACTAGAGAGATGGTTTCTATATGGTGCGACAAATTCATGGGGCTTTTACACCATTCTAGACAATATTGCTGGCTGCCTCGGGGACTCGTTGCTACACAAGTTTGGTTTCTCATTTTGTTTTTGTAAGTTTTTGCAGTTCAGTCTTATTGAAAAACACAAATCAATAGTCAAGGAAAATCATGGAACAACCCTCCTGATTGCCTCCCCTTAGAGTTGTAGTTGCACTCAATGTGAACCTCGGGCACAGAAACTGTGCACTTGAAATGGTTCCCTGGGAATGGCAGCGAGGTCTCTTTGCTCCTGTTTAATTAAACTTTTGAATCTATACAATAAGGTCTGCAGTGGAAACATTGACTTTGTTCTAATGCTGTAAACATAAAGACATTGTGGGGAGAGAGGCTGGCTTTTCACTTGTAGGCATAAACCCAGAAGCATTCCTCTACCCATCCCCTTATGCCCCCTTCCTCCTTACCATTTACAAGTTAATGGACCACAAAAACCTGTGCTGTGAATATAACTTTTTGTCATTTCTCCTGCAGTATAGAAAATGGGAGTCTTGGGACAGAAGTTATGCGATAAAGGGAATTCAACAAAGCATCCCTAGGATTTAATCTCTAATCTTGCCCTGGCACATTTATCTCCCCTTACAAAATTGTGCATTCTGCTAAACAGAGTAATATATTTATGTTGTAAACATGTAAAATATAATACATTTTTACATCAGATACATTTCAGAAGCTGCAGTTTGGTGCAATTTGGAGATAAGTATTGTTGTGCTCAAGTGCGGTATAGTGGGGCAGTCCTGCTTTCTGCTATAGAGCTATACAGTGCCAGGCTTAATTTAGTGTTCAATAAATCTACTTCATTCAGAACTTCCTCTCACATCCTGTTCCACTTGGAGTAGAGTTTTCAACCATTCTATAAGTTAATTGCTTGAGCTGATTTTTCCAGACCTCATAACAAGGCATTTGTTAAATATGCTAATCCCAATATGATATGGTACAGAGCCAGTAGTAACAAAACAGTAGCTTCATATTTTAGTGGCATCTCAGTACCATGTGCATTTTACTACCCATGTGGAATGTAAATTAAACAAACATGTTTGCAGAGCTGTTGTGCTTGGAGGAAGCCTTCTCATGGCTTGTCATGAATCTTGATAGACAGAGCCAAAGAGTCTTGTCTGGAAGGATCGGATCTCCGTCTCAGATTATGGAGAAGCCGGAGTGAAAGACCCTCACCCTGTCATGGCCACAATCAGAATCTTAATCACCTAGGATGTTTGATTTAAGGGAGGTTGCTGAAGGCAATATTCAGACCTGGAGAAAGTATTGCTACAAGGCTCTGTTCAGAGTACAGGCTTTTTCCTTTCAAGAAGCACAGATTTTGTCCAGCTAAGTTTTAAGTGAGGAGATGGTTAAACATTATGAAAAATGTGTAGTTTTAACTGAACAATAGAAAAAGGGTGAGAGTAAATTACACTCTCACTACCTCTATGGTTGAGGTTTGGCATGTTTAAGAGCCACATTAGTTATAGGCGTGTTTACTGGCCATTGTCTTATATTCAGGAATTAATTCTCATTTTGTACCTCTGCCAAATAGAATTCGGTTCTACTCCATTTCATATTTGACTATTAGCTACTGTGACATCTCCAAAACCTTTTCATAGCCAACAAAATGTGATTACGTTTTGCGAAAGAAAAGCAATTAAGATCATTTATAAGTCATTTTTAAATGATTTCTTCATATCATATAGATAATTTCATATCTTCTTATAAATGTTTGAACTGTATTTGAAAGAAAAATAGTCTGGAACATGTATCCTATATCTGTCATCACATGCATTGTTCACATTCTTTTAAGTTTTCTATTAATAAGATAAGAGATTTGGAGTATTGCACAGCCTTGGCAGAGATGTGAGCTAATGGGGTGCTTTCAAGACTTTAATTTAGATTTCAAGCACTGTGAAACTGTTTTACTCTTTGGCTCTGCCTAAAGAATTTTTTCCCCCCTTCAGAGATGCTGTGTGACATTTGTATCCAACTGCAAGCCACACAGCAAATTCAGCCCTTTGTTCCTATATGCTCCGAGACCACCTGAGTTGATCTAGTCCCTGGCTACTTGCACTGGCTCTACAGAGGAAACAGGACTGTGATTTAAATGCACACAGTGCTATCTGTCTGCTGTTGAGGTTGAGTTGTCAATACGCTGATTCATTTGTGGGTTGACCCGATCCATTGATATTTTGAGTCATCCTCAACCAAACGAGAAAGACTGACCAGGGGGAGTTCCCTTGTGAAACGAACACACAACGAAAGCGGAGGAGTTTCTACCGGTGGCCAACTGTGACAAACACACACACACTCTCTCACACACAAACACATACAGAGACACACTAATGTAGAGAATCAATGAATATACTGTACGTGTTTGAATAGTTTAGAGTTACACTTTATGGACATGAAATGTAAGAACACACACAACATATATCTTCCCACACATAACTGAGTATACATGACACACATTAATACACACAAACACTTTCCCACACATGCACACAACATACCATACTGACACCTGCCTACACAAAATATGGACTGAATATTTCTATCCACGTTTACAGACACAAATGGTCTTACAAGTGCCAAAACGGCGAGTTTTATGTGCAGGCGGAATGGAACCAAACATCTGTAGAAATGAACTCAGTGTCTTTACAGGCCTGACAGCCTAAGTGTCTTATTTTTGTTGTCGATGTGTTATGTATTTACATCTGTATAATTTATGTGTTCCTTTTTCTCAACTGTTCGTATTTTTAGTGTATCGTTCTTGTGTTCAGTTTCAATCTGTTATCCTTGTGTAGAATGAAATGTGCTTATTGTGAATGTCATATTTGGAGTTCTCATGGGTCCTTCTGATCTGTCTGACTTTGATATTACAACTCAGACCACTCACGTATGTTCAATATATATTAGAATTTTCCCAAAAGTGCAGGAGCTGATTCCTTTGTAGACACCTCACGTGATTCGATACACAGATTAACTGAGAGCACAATTTGTAATCAGTGAATATAAGCAGATTTATATGTAAATGTTTAGGATTAGCTTCAGCTTTGGGCGAGGAAAGGTTTTAAGGTTTTGTAGATTTTTTGTCCTCAGCTTCACGGATACTGGCAAATCCAGCCACACACACACATACATCCAGAGAGCTGTGTTGAAGAGCTGATAATATGCCTCTCACACTGAAGCTGTTGTCACCACTGGCCTTTTCAAGGACCTTGTTTCTCAGTCGCTCTTTCGGAGAGGCAGGGAAAAAAACAGCACGAGAGTCTGAGTATGTCCTTTTGGAAGATTGAACTGGCACTGCTACTGGAATTAGTATTATCCAGTGGATGGACAGTACTGTGCAGAAATTTTACGCACTAAAAGTCAAGAGAGAAAGCTTTCAAAAGTAATGTCATGAATATTTTTTCTTATCATCAAATAAGTTAACCCAAAGTAAGGTAAATAGAAAAAAAAAAAAAATCAAGTCAATGTTTGGTGTTACCACCTTTTTCATTTAAACCAGCAGCAGATTTTCTCAGTACACTTGCACAAAGTTTTTAAGGTGGGTTGTTGCAGGAATCTTGGAGAACGTCCCACAGTTCTCTTCATGTAATCACACAATTTGTTGCAAGACTCCTTGTTCTTGTTGATTATGATATTTCTTTATGACTCTGGTGTATTTTGAGAACAAACAGATGCCTCCTTGATGGTAGTGTGTGGTGGAAAAGAATCTAGACATCTAAAGTGCCTAGAACTTTTGCAAAGTAATGTATGTGTGTGTGTGTGTCGTGACTCGGTAACAGTATGCATGCGTATATGTGCATTTCATCTGCTTTCAAACAGCCTGTTGTGTCTGACAGTGCAGCTCTGCATGTGTGCATTCGCAACATGAGACTGGGTAACGTTCATAATGGTATGAGTCGGTGTCCGTGTGTGTGTGTGTGTGTGTGTGTGTGTGAATATGTGTTTGAGGGATTTTGTTATAAAGGTCCGTTCTGTCGAGGGAGTGACAGATGAGGCTGGGTATCTGAAGCATTTTTAATTAATCTGCCTTTCATTCTGCAGGGCTCTCCAATAAGGCTGTGCTCATTCACTCGTTTGCTGTCACTCACACTCACACACACAAATGTGCACAGGCTCTCTTGCTCTGCAACACGAGCATAGATTGTAACTGCTTGTTGCCCGTGTCATGCATGCTTTTTCATTCACATGTATGCACTTGGAGTGCAAACAATCAGGCATACACGTGTCACACATGTCTCACACAAGCACTGACTCTTGTCTATGGCACTGTAATTACACACTTACTCATGCATGCTCCACACACACTTAGACACAAGTAATCCTCCTCCACACATCACTGCCATCTCTTCATACTCTTTGCTGAGAGAATTCCCTTTCCTCCCCTCCTGCAACACTTCCACTCTGGCCCTCCTGCCCTTTGTTGCCTGATTAGCATCAGCACAGCAGGTTGGCTATTACTCTCACAACTAGGGTGGTGTGTCAGTTGCCCCAACTCTTGCTCTGCAGCAGGGGGCAGGGGCAGAAAAAAATGTTGTTGGGCCGCACTCAGAGCTGGGTTAAGTAAAGGGGAAGCTTTGAATTTCATGACTGTAACTGTATCACAGCTGTTTTAGGTTCATTGAGTCAAGAGAGGAAGAGGTAGAGGGGAGATACAGAGAGGGAGGAGACACTGAAGAAGAAAACAGCAATGAAAAAGAAAAGAAGGTGAAGCTTATCTAACACATCAAAGCTCTGACACAAGTCCACAAAGTAAACTGTAGCACCTCAAAGCCTGTGTTACTAGATGCTCATCTTAATCTCCCACTGTTAAATCCTTTTGTGTAAATGACCTTGACACACAGTACTGCAAAAGAGAAGCAGGATTATACATAAGGAGTTAGCAGTGTCTAGCTGGAAACTGACTGTCAAAAGTCTCCCTGAGCAAGGCACTGAAGCTGAAAGCATCTATGTTGCACCTGTGCTTTGGTCAGACTGTGGCTGTGCTCTGCAGTTCCCAGGTGCATTCTAAGGATAAAGCTCACATTATTCTATATATCTGCTATCAGCAAATTTCATGACCAGATAGAAAAGGATTGAATATATACTTAACAAACAGGGAAATTGGACAGAAAAGCTCATCTATGCCATGGTGTGTAACTACACAGCCAGGGTCAATACTGCACAGCCAGTCACAGCCCCACAGCCCCTATTAGCAATAATACACAGGAGTGTATTATTGCTCGTATGCCAGAGTTTAATTACCACCTTTTACCACAAGCTGTTGTGCTACTTATACCATCTCCATCATTTTAGATTTGTGTCCACTTACAGTGAAACAGGACACAGTTTTTTGTAATGTAGTGACTGTGGCTTTTTCGAAAGCTGACTGGTTCTAACTAAAGGTCTTTATGCCCAACTGATTATCTGTCGATGATGTTTGGCAAGGGTTACAAATTTGTATCCAGATACTAAAGGGCAAAACCGTTTGATTCATTGGCACTTGTTCAAATGCATTACAGCAAATCACAGTGCAGAGTAGAGCATTCTGAATCCACATACATGTTAATCTGTCCCCTGGTATTTTTTCTTTGAATCTCAGCGTTCTGTTTCTTATATTATTCTTGTAAAATAGCGACATTAAAAAGTCACAATTCACAGGCAAATCCCTGTTAGCTAGAGGGGTATCCATGTGGTGAAAATTTCGGAGACATCCCAAAATACTAACAAAAAGGCAGCATTATCCAATAGTCTGACAACACCGGAGTAATTCTGTCCCGGCAGAATTAAGCGCGGCACATTAAAATATTAACAATAGTAGAAAACAGCAGCAGTACGCTACTCCTTGTTCCTTGTGCATCACTTAAATAGCAATTGCTTTGGCAATTACTAACTCCAGAACACGATCTGAGGGAAATGCGTTCATGCTTTCGGTTGCTCCCTGGGGCGAACAAACACTGTAAATTTAATAACAGGCATCCACATAGAGAGTGGTGGAAGGCAGCTTCAGACCAAGGAGCTCTCTGGGTTTATAGAGCATATTATATTTTAGGAAGCAGGCTGTTATGAATGGTAGAATATCTTTCTTAGCGTTGACTATATGGATATTCCTGGGATAACCTTGATTCTGCTACATTTGGAGGATATCATTATGTCTCCTCATTTTCTTGTTGTATTCTCTCTAATCTTCTTTTAATCTAGCAATTTCCTAAATTTCACCTAATCATCTTTACCCCGTCACAGAAATTGTTTGCACTTGTATCTATCTGGTATTCACATGATGCACGATCTGCCACAACATTACAACCAGTAACAGGTGAAGTGAATGACATTCATTACAATGCAATGTTTGCTGGGAAACCTTGGGTTCTGGCATTTATGTGGATATAACGCTGACATGTAGCACCTACTTGAACATTGTTGTAGACCAAGCACACCCTCCCATGGCAACGGCACTACCCAATGCAAGCAGCCTTCCCCCGGCAGGACAATGTGACCTGCCACACTAAAAAAAACGGGGTGCTAGGTGCTAAAAGCACATTATCAACATTTCCTGAAAATTTCATGAAAATCTGTTTATAACTTTTCAAGTTATCGTGCTAACAGACAAACGGACAAACGCAGGCAAAAACATAACCTCCGCTGCTTTGCTTGGCAGAGGTAACAAAGAGCCCTGGGTGTTGACCCGACCTCCAAACTCCCCAGATCCCAGTCCAATCGAGCATCTGTGGGATGCGACAGAAAAAGCCCAATCCACATAGGCCCCACCCAGCAACCCACTGGACCCAAAGGATCCATTGCCAGCATCCTGGTGCAAGGTATCACAGAACACCCCCAGAGGTTCAATGTTTACGCCCCAGTGGGTCAGAGCTATTTTGGCAGCACAAGGGCGACCTACACAATATCAGGCAGGTGGTTTGAATGTTGTGGCTGATCAGTGCGTACAGATGGAAATCAACAGTAACAATGCTGATTATCTTGAAACATAGAGTTTCCAATTGAAAAGAAAATTACTGTAATCCTTCAAAACGTGCTGCTGTGTCTATTGTGTGATAGAAAATTCCCCATGTGGTTCTTCAGTATTTCCCCCTGAACTGTGGCATATTTTAGCAAAGGTGGTTGTTTGGGTATGTACTGTGTGATAGATCAATTGGTGTCATTTCATGAGCTATTTTGTTACTCTATAATGGTCTGGATATGGATATTGTTCCTGCCTGGGTGCTTTTTCACTGAAGGTTATAAAAGTAATATTAATTTCTTCTGACTTTATGATCCACCTCAGGTATAAATATTTTGGAGACATTGCTATAGAACGTTGGTCCAAAATGATGGCTCTTAAAAACAAAACCTGACATTTACCGTAAACGTTTTACAGTAAATCCTTTAAATGTTTTGTTTTCTTTGCTGCCAAACTCCACTATTGCTGAAAACATCATAACATCTTATCTGTTGATTATACCAGAGATATTTTACTTCTCCATCCCTCACAGCGCCATAGGTCAGTGGTTCAGTTTGATGTCAAGCCCAGCAATCGATTACAGGTAGCAGCAGTGGTTGCTGGGGGCGACGGGTGGAACAGTGAAGGTTGCTAGGTAGCAGATAAGAACACAGCCTCTCATTAATTGCCTTCCGCCGCTGTGGTACTGAAGATACGGGATAGTAGATATTGCTGTGGCATGCAGGCAGCAACACTTGCACACACCCAAATACACATACAGTGTATGTATACCTGCAGGCACATCACATTTAATATTTAATGACCTTTCCACACCAGCATCTATCAAGTAAGCACATGAGAGGAAAGATCAAATTAGAGATAGAGAACATGAGAGAGGATGACAACATTGAAGGGTTACATACAGTAGATAGATAAATGGGAAAAAAAATAGAAATCCACAAGAGGAAAGAACCAGATATATTTTCATTGAGATGAAAATGTCCCAATAGATTTAGCCTCTAGTGGGACAAAAGTGTCATCCCTCTGACCGTGAACAAGACATGTAGAGCAGGCATCACATTCATCATGATTACATGGGGTGTGCTTTTAAAAAAAATCTTACATTTGTAAATAAAGTTACATATGTGGTAAGAAAACCTGATCTTAGACGTACTTCTGCCTGTCTGGTGACCTGTCCATATGGCCGTGAAAATGCTCGATCAAAATCTCAATGAGGTAAACATCAAATGTTTCATCCCCCGGGCAATCCTTTCATTTGGAAATCTGTTTTCGTGCGATGAAATGTGAACGTCATTACCTTTACACTCGAAGGCTAATTTGGACAATTTTCTACAAAATTGCAGCCTCGAGTCAGTGAGGCATCATCTCTGGTCAGAGGCATCATCTGCAGGCTCCTCTGACAACCAAGCAAGGAGTAGTTTGATTTGATAAGACAGCCTTTGTGTTTGTGTCCTGTGCTGACTTTCATCAAAGCCGCACTGTGAGAAACAACACAACACCACTAAAGATTTTTGCGTGTACAGGACTCAGATTTACAAAGCTACCCCATTAAACAGGCAACAGTCTACATCTGTTTTCTCCTAGACCTGTATTATGTGAAAGGCAACCTGATTAAACAAGCAACTTTCTTGTTTTACAACCCTCCAATGTATAAACCTGCAGGATTAGATAGAATGCATTATACTGGCAAGTCTCTCCTGTGTAAACCACCTGATTAAAAGTGGAACACTATACACCTGTCTTTTTAACCATCCTTGGGTATGTGTTAAAGTTTCACATAGAATCTGAGTCTATTTTCTGAGCTTGATATGTTGTCCTGCGTCTCTAGCCCTGCCTTGACAACCAAACTGCTCTCTGTTTCCAACTTGTTGAAAATGAATCATCGGTTCGTGACCCTCACATTGCCTATTAAAGATGCAGTTGTCTCACACAGCCCAGTGTTGCTTTGTGGCCAGATAAAAGCTCAATAAAACCTTTTAGCTCAAGCTCAGAGGGAAGAAGTTAAGCCCCCCAGACTAGTGTTCTTGGCTTACGGAGGGGGATAGCTGAGTGAACAGGGAGTGTGTGGATGTTGTGTATCTAAACACAAGCTCATGCACACAAGGCTTGAGTGATGCTGTTAAATACTGTTAGGGTTGCTGTCTTTCTGTTTGTCACACTCTTTCTGTTACACCCATTACTGTTTCAGAGTCAGCGATGCCAAGCTTCGCATAAACTTAAGACTGAGATGTGAGTGGTGGGATACAGCAGAAAAAGATGTCTCGGGTTTGGGGTAAGGAATTGAAAGGGGAGAAAGGAGTCTGTTGTCCTTTCTGTTGGACAGATATGGATGGAAAGAAGGAGCATTTAGGTTCCAAATTCAAATGGACAAAGACAGAAAGAAAGGTTAGGGTAGGGGTTAGTTCAGCTGATGGGAAGTTGAGTGTGAGATGAGAAGGACATCGCAAAAATCTGAAACCTAACAAAACTGAAAAGACAAGGGGAAAGAAAAGAGTGATTAATCAAAGTATGACAGACAATTAATGATGGGGCTATGCTTAAAACTTTTTCCTTCGTACAAATGTATTTTGTCCAACTACATCTAAAGACTAGTGTCATAGTTCACCAAGACCAAGTCATGACCAAGACCAGAGTATACCGAGACCAAGACAAGACTAAGACTGTGAGATCGACTCAGGCAGAGCAACCATGAACAGACCAGTGCAAGTCCCACACTGCATAACATACTTATGATACAATGTGAAACATGCAAAACTTTGCATGCAGAACCATTGCAAAATCTCTGCATATGAGGTAAAGTGATCTCTGAAGAACTTAGCACATAGCTAGCATGGCTAACATTAGCCAGCCTCCTTTGCTAGCTAATGTTAGCTAGCTTAGCTACACTAAAGTTCCCCTTCTTTATACTTCCTTTCCAAATGCTGGTAAAAGTTTGACAAAGTCCCAGACATCTTACTGAAGTGTTGCATTGCAGGATTTCCAATGACTGTATGTTTACTTTTGGAAGCTGTTTTGCAGAAGTATTATTTAGGACAATAGATTTGGCTGACTCCTCCTAGACAGCCACATGCTTCCTCTCCTGCTGCCACGTTTGCTCTCTATGAGTGTGTGTGAAGGGGGTCAATGAGGGGTGACGGCTGTCGTCAGTAGCAGAAATGTCAAATTAGAAATGAGTCAAGTTATTGGTTGCATTTGAAGCAGCAATTTTTACATCTAATCACAATAATAGTGCTAGCAAATAAATCACACAGTGCAAAGGCTTTTTAATGATATCCCCGCAATTATGGTTTTGACCAGTGTTGAAATAAATTGCAGAGTTCTCTTTGTCTGAGACCAAGGCAAGGCTTTTAAAAAGTGGTCTTGAGGCCGAGACCAATCTCAAGTACTACAACACCACTAATGACAAAAGTAATAGTTCTGACTGGATACACTCGAAGGTATAATTTGAAATCTGCTGTTATACAGATGGCCAGAGTAAATGCATTATACAAATGAGGAGAATGACTAACACATTTGTAGACTTGTAGATTTCTTAATGCAAAAAGTGAACTTGCAAGAGAAGTGTTCGATCACAGGTGACATGCCCAAGTACTTGTTGGACTGTTCATTGATCTACAAATGAGTCCCTAAAACTTTTATTTACACGCCTAAGTTTGCTTGTAACAGATCAAGTAATTACAATTCAAAGAGAATCAATTTTTATATCTGTACTTTAGATCAAAGCAAACAAACTGTAGCTGTGTTGCATCTTGAAGGCAAAGGGAAAGGAAGAAGGAGGTTGTGAAAGTGATTGTGTAATAGGAATAAAGTGGAAATAACAAGGGACTGGATGTGAGAGATGAAATGAGGAAACAGACAGGAGGATGGTGAAAAGAATCTAATGGAAGAACAGCTGAGAGTAAAAAGAGAGGAGGGAGTCAAGCTGAAGAGTATGATTGCAAAGGAAGATACTAAGAGTAGCATCAGACTCAAGGCTCCAAGCTTGGAAATCACTCCTGAAAGATAAGAGTGGCAGAAAGAGTGGAGGAGGGGATGAGGCAAAGGAAATCAGAATGGGTGGAGGATAGTGAGAGATGAGAAGATGTAACTGATATTCTGTTGGATATCTGTGTAGAGAAGAATATAGGAACAAGGAGGGAATACGTGAACAGAAGGGTATGGAAATCTGCATCCACAAAGATTGACAATCCTATTTCATGTCTTCTGAACAAGGAGATAGCAGAGCACCGAAATCTGCAGTGTAGGAGTATAAAGAGCAAGAGAGAGACCAGAGAGAAGGGGGATTGATGGCTGGAAGGTAGACGATTGAGAACATACTGGAGAATCTTGGCTCATCAGATAGGCAGGGGAGCACAACATGAACTTTAAATATTGTAAGACTTTTTTTTTCTTGGCAGGTAGTTTCCCCTTCTGTCTGTTTTCACTGCGGCTATTCCCCTTTGGATACCATGTAAGAGCAAAGCGATTGAAGCATTCAAGTAGCTGTGACATTTTCATATAAATCAATGTCCATTTTGCTGCTGTCTAGCTGCACAAAGGTTATGAAAGCCAAGTTCTGTTTGAGTTTTATCTGGATAAACCTTCTGCCATAGATAATGTTGCGCACAGAGCTTGATTTTTCTGGCAGCCGAAGATGAAAAAGAGAGAAGAGCCCTGAGAGAGCACAGAAAATCAAACTTTATTAACAGAAAAAAATACACTCAACTGATTGTTTGCTGGTTCAAGTGCAACTGCCATCAGTTGCTTGTCATCAGGTCACATCTATAGCACATGCAGAATGTACACCGATCAGGCATAACATTAGGCAGGTGGTAATAAAGTTATGACTACCTGCCTAATATTGTGTTAGTGGACAAGAGGACCTCTCAGGGTGTCCTATGGGGTCTGGCACCAGGACATTGGCAGTGAATCCTTTGGGTACTCTGGGTTGTGCAGTGGGGCCTCTGTCAATCCAACTTGTTCCACTGCATCCTGTTGATGCTTGATCAGAATGGGGTCTAGGAAGTTTGGAGGCCAAATCAACATCTTGGGCGACTGTCATGTTCCTCAAGATGTTCCTGATTGTTTCATGTTTTTGCCATGTGGTAGGCCAGTGACATTTGGGATTGCCATTTGCATGAGGGAGTGTGCTTGTTCTGGGACAATGTTTCTTTGAGTGTCTAAGTCTCATCAACACGGATGCCAGAATCCAAGGTTTCCCAGCAGAACACCACATAGTACCAATATGATCAATGTTATTCACTTCGCCTGTCAGTGGTCACCATGTTGTGGCTGATTGGTGTATGTCATAGCCAAATGTCACTGAGGTACAGTAACTGAGGCTGATCTTGTGAGCAAATGAGGTAAAACGGCAGCTTATCTGGAGCCTTGTGGACAGCGGTGTATTTTGAGAAGCCGACATGAAAGATGCGCCTCAAGACACTGCCAATATGTGTTGCCCTTTATGCTGTCGTAAGATACGTCTGCATCTGAAGAAATACATCACTGATCATTTCTTTGAACGCATTCTCTCAGAAGCAAAGGCAGAAGCAAGCACGGCTGGAATGTCTTGAGAAGGAGATTGTTCTGGACGGTTCCCATCTGAGTCTTTGTTTCTTATCACGACGAGCACAATGTTTGTTTCAGTGTTGCACAGTAATTCATTACTTAGTAACATGTTACAGTGACATGTTTACTTTTCTCGGTAACAAGTGTAAGGGATTACAGTTTAAAATCCAGTTAATACACAGCAGTTTGTAATCCTCGTAACGCTCAGTTTGGTGTTTTGGGGATAGTCTTGTTTGTCTTAAGTGAGCTGGAAGAAGGGAGTGTGTGTACAGTAATTAGAATAGTTTGGTGGGTGAAAAAGGAGACATATATCTCACGATGAATTAAAGGATGAGTAATTTAAACGATGAGATAGTTAATCTTTATTGACAAATCATTGATAGTTAAAAACATTTTTTGAAGCAAGAATGTCCAAAAAGCATCTAAGGCTACGTTCAGACTGCAGAGCTTAATGCTCAATTCAGATTTTTTTGTGAAATCAGATTTTTTTGGGAGTTCGTTCACATTTCCAATTAAATGCGACTTGTATGTGATCTCCTGTGTGAACTTCATACGACCCAAAAGTGTCCCGCATGCGCGGAAGAGCACACAACGACGTCACACGCAGTGAGCGTGCTCAGTGGCCGCTTCATTTGTTTGAGTCTTTAGCCTCCTTATATTTGGCTCGGAGGCTCTTTATTTTTCTTTGGCATTGGAGCCAGGACCGTTTATACCCACGATCGGCCATTTCTTTGGAAATGTTTTCAAAAACCACCCGGTTCCGATAAGACCCCTCGAGTTTGACCTGAATAGAGCTGTCCCCCCAAATATTAATTAACTCCGAAACCTCGCTTTCCCTTCATTGACTGGACACATTATCGTCCGCCATGGTTATTGTTTTTGTTCCTGCTCCCGCCCACTTGAACGCAGAATAAAGACGTTTGTCGTGTATCAATGACACGTAGGTCGGATAAATGCGACCTGGCGGTTCAGACAGAAGTCGCATGGCAAAAGATCAGATACCTATCGGATTTAGGACCACATATCCAAGTGGCCTGGGTCACATTAGAAAAAATCAGATCTGTGTTGTTCAGACTGTCATGGAAAGATCAGATACAGGTCGCATATGGGTAAAAAAAATCTGATTTGGGTCACTTTAGCCTGCTGGCTGAACGTAGTCTAAATTGTCAATATTTCATGTTTTTGTTAGCCTGCTGTTAGAGTGAACTGAACATACATAGTCTTTGGGCTGTTGGCAGGATGAACAATGACTTTGACTCTAGAAAATTAGGAAAATTAGGATGGACATTTGCCAATATCCTCTAACATTTTGTAGCCTTAATAACTAAT
>OMNN01027786.1:0-11512 GCA_900302755.1 Chromis chromis
ATAATTTCTCCAGTTATTGGTCAGCTGCGGTTGCTTCTACAGTGTTAGACAATGGCAGCTGCAGCAAAGTCCAACTTAGTCAGGTGGAAGAGTTTCTAAAAGATCCAAGGCTTCAAAATTAAGCGAGTACTTCAGATTATCATAAAACAAAAAGGTGATTTGTACACTTTACATGTGTTTACTTCTCCCGTGCTCTCTGTGCTCACATAAAATTAGTTAACTAGCGGTCACGTCCAAGCGGCTGCTCTGTGCTGCTAAAATCCTACTTTAATAACTGTGCCTGTTGTCTGACAAACTCACCACATGAGTTAAACACAACGGCTGTGCTGGGAGCTACACTATACTCTTATAGAATTCAGAGTTGCTAGCAAAGTAACAAAAACATTACTCAATAATGAGAAAAGGAGTTGCTTTGGTGCTCTATGCTTGTAAAATATCCAGAGTCTGTGCTGCCCTTTCTTTAATATACAGATCTAACATTTTTCAGTTTGTTAAAGAGGATTTCTTTTGGAGTTGCACTACTCACTAAAGTATTAAGCTGATTTTTATGTATTTTAATCACATTGGAGGTTTCATTTTAACCTGCAATATACAATGACACACAGTTTGTCAAAATAGAAATTAACTTCAATGAAATAGTCGTTTTGCTATTTTGGCAGAAAATTACTTGTTTAGATGAATCAATTAATCGATCAACTAGTGGATAAAAAAAAATAGTCGTTAGCAGCAGCCCGAGTGGAATGTTAGTCGTGTGTTCCCATCGTCTCCCATCCTCACCCTCATTAAGTTTAGCCATGTCCATACTGCCGTTGTTCATCTGCAGATTTGCCTGCAGCGCTGGGAGCAGCTGGTGCAGGAGGGCTGGGTCTTGAAGCAGTGCTGGCGACGGCGACTGGACAGATGAAGGCACCTGCCCCGAAGAGGAGGAAGAGGAGGACGACATGTTGGAGGAGGTGGAACCTAAAGTGCCGGCAGCAGCAGCAGAGTTTAGGCTCTGAGAAGAAGAGGAAGAGGAGGAATGGCCGCAGTTGGATGCTGAGGACTGGTCCCCTGATGTGGTCTCTGTGTTGACAAGCAGGGCAATGAAAGACAGAATTAGTCAACACTGCATTGTACTTTTTCTTAATGTAAACAAATGTTGTAAATTACAGCAAAAATCTCTGGATGTCTTCTGTTTATGCAGAAAGTTCAGAGGGTAACCAAAGGGCCCGAAGCAAAAGCTGAACCACATAAATAATGTTTAATAGTCAAGTCATACTTGTTGTGGCTTTGTCCTGCAAGGCCTCTTGTCTGTAGTCCATGTCCCTGGGGAAACTGTTTGCCGCCATCTTGACTGAGTCTTTCTGTCGTTGTTCCCTGAAGCAAAGTAAACAGACTTTGTAAAGCAACAGTGACAATAAGGCAGGATACAGGCTGCAGTTACACTGTCTACCTTCAGCCAATGTTAGTCTCTTAACACTGGTGCTGCTGCGTGATGTTGTAATGTATGACTCTGCATGAGAATGAGATTCCTGTTGCTGATTACTGTGTCTGGTCTAATATTCAATACTGTTTCAGTGCGTGTATGTTAGAGTTCAAGTGTGTCTTGCCTCTCCAACAGGTCCTTGGGCTTCTCCCACTGGGAGACCTCAGTTCTACAGTTGTAGTAGTACTTTTTCCCAGAGGAGCTAATGTGTTCTGTCCAGTCATCTGCTGGGTCCTGGTGCAGAGAGAGAGAAGACGTGAGACATTACAATACTTAAAAGACATTATGACTAGGAGTGGGAATCACAGGGTACCTCACGATACTATACGATGTCGATACATGGCTCAGAATATTGATACTATCGTGATACATCGATAATCGATATATTGCATGACAATCGCATAATTGTACATCATGTAATGAGCGGCATGGAAGGAAGACATTTGAGCCAGAGTGTTTGTCTTCAATGCCCCCTTGCAGGTGATTTTATTTGCACCCACAGTCGCTTGCCAATACATAAACAGTGGCAGGTAGCCATCAACCCCGCTACCCTTCTCACTCATGGTGCAAAAACATTAATAAACCTCCCATAATGCTTTGCAGCACAACAGTCCCATACCAGCGACCGGCTCTGCGATCGCTACAAAATCTATAACTGAAAAATACAATGTTGGTGGTGTTGCCTGTGTACTTTACTTTTGCGAGGCTTTTACATTTTTACTCAGTGTGGGCAACTTTTTCAGTGCAATAGAAAATCCTGCACCTCTATAGAAACAGCACAGCCATGGCTACAATTAGAAAGAACTGCAAAGTATATATAACATAATTGGTATTCTGTATGTAAGTCAAGTGCTACAGTAATAGAAATAGAATATAGCCCGCGGCAATAAGTGATGATTTTCAAGTAAATGAGCTTAAAGATGCAAAAAAAGATGGGAAAGAGGTAGAAAAAGGAGGTCCAAAGCCTCATTTCAAGCCTGAATGATTTGTCCTTATTAAAATTATTTCCTTATTTTAAGCAGAATGCCTCAACAGCTCAGTGATTAGCACTGTTCCATAGTCAGAGGTGTGTGTTTGGCTAAAAGGCTTGGAGTTCGATCCCATCACCCACAAAAAGTTCAGTCCTTGTCCTGGGAAACTTTGTTATCACAACAGTATTCTGACAAGCAAAGTTGGATTTGGCTTCCACAAGACTGTCTGGCTCACACCGCCGTATGGTGTTTGCTCTTCTGATTGCCAACACATTGTCAAGTCCCCGTTGACTGCCTTTGTCAGTGACGACTGAACCTTTCCAGTTGTGTTGGATCAGTGGGCAACACTGCCGTCTCAAAATGTTAAGGTTCAGAGTTCTATCCCAGAGAAGGGTAGCTTGATCAGCTTAGACACAGAAGTTCCTGACAATTGATCCTAAAGTTGGCCTTTGGAAATCGTGTTTGCTTGGCACCACAGTCTTAGTGCCAGAAGGTTGTAGGTCTCCTTGTGTTTATGAGCCGTAATCTTAAAGACAGACTTAACAGATTTCCAACAGGCTTTTAATGATTATACAATGGAAAGCAAATCTATACAAAGTATTAGGGCTGGTCCAGAATATTCGAAGGACGGCAACTACTATTCGGAACAGCCCTATAAAGTATGTCTTTCATCTATCCATGTTGCCTGGTTTCTGCAAAAACTCCTCCAGATGAAGCCAGGCTCCACTTCAAACTACAGAAGGTTCGTCCTTGTTTTTTATAGCCTGCCTCCACAGCAACCAGGCTCAAGCCCATCAATACTATGGCTGCAACAACGATTATTTTCTATGTTGATTCAAGTTCAATTATTCCCCAGCTTTATTAATTTGTTGTTTAGTATAAAAAATGTCAGAAAATGGTGAAATATGTCGAGCAGCGTTTCCAAAATCCCAGGATAATGTCCTCAAATATCTTGTTTTGTCCACGAGCCAAAGGTATTGAGTTTAAAATCACAGAGGAGTAAAGAAACCAGATATTATTCTCATTTTAGTATCTGAAACCAGAGAATTTGGCCTCAACAGATTCATCCATTATCAGAGTTGTTGGCAGACAATTTAAAAGTTGACAACTACCTGATTAATAGTTGCAGCTCTGTCCAATGTCAGCAGAAACAGAAGCAAAGCATTCTGGATGTTGTTGCATTTTTCCCTTTTTGAATGACAGGGACTCACACAGGCCTTTTTCTCTGTTTTCTCTGGTGGTAGACCACCAGTTTCAACAATAATTGCACCTTTCCAGTGCATAGTCTAGTTTCATAACATAAGTCGGTTTCCAGCGGTGAAATTCCTCTTTAAGCTGTAAGCAATCACACCTGCCTTTTCTGCAGTAAACACAGCTTTTCTAGACTCAATATGCAGCAGCTCGCCTCCGCTTACATGCATTTTTTTGGCATAGTCTTTGTCCAGCTTGCTTGTTCCCTCAATGTTGCGAAAGCCGAAATGGGTCCACACTTTGGACTTAATGGATGGGGCGTCTCTTACGGTAGCGTTGCTGTCCTCCATTATACCTGTACAAACTCTTCTTGGGCCATTTCATTTCTGCTCAAGTCTCCCTCATTCATGTGATGAACACCACCGTGTGGAGTCATTAAGTAGTGACGCTGGGGAAATGGTAGCTGGCAGGGGAATCTGTCAGGGTTTAGAGCGCCTTATCAGAGCGCCTTATTATACTAATTAAAGTATCGATATTATATATTTGGCGCGATATTTGGGACGACGATATATCGCTGTAGCGATATTTTGTCCCACCCCTAGTGCATACTGAACTAAAGCAAAAATTAGACCGTAATCAAATTGTAATATCTGCCAGAAAAAGTGCAATCAGAAATCTGTTAAGCCCTCCTTGAAACAATGCAAACGTATTTTTGTTTGCTGATATAGTATACATAAAATAATGATTCACATTTGCAAGCCTCGGAGGCAAATATCAAAGATTAAAGTAGGATAGCACTCCATTTAAATTGTTTATTTAGACGTTTTGGGCAGCCGATCTTCCTCAGAAAATGGCAACAGTATACCCGAGTCCGTATACATATTCAGTGCATCCAAGTCATGTTCCTTCAGTAAGTAAACATCCCTTCCTTTCCAGCCTCAATAATGAATAAGGCTTTTCAGTCTGGATGCGAGCTGGTATGTTTATTATTAATGATCATGCATATACGGGCAATTCCAGTCAGGATGGACACAGCGTGCCTTCTCTACAATTGCACAGATTTCCAAACTAACTGGTTTGGCAGGTAAAGCTTGAGCACCAAGAACACATGATTTCATCTTTTGAGAGAAAAAAAAAATCACATATCATATAAAGAATTAGTCTTCAGATAAATATGGACATATCTAGTAGTAGAATATAGTAATGTATAATTTGGTATTTCTACTGCCATTGAAACACTTTCGGATTGCACAAATTATAGTTGAACATTTCCTGACAGAACATCTTTATATGCTCTGTTGATTTTGCTATTGTTACCATGATAATTACACAACTATGGTAGAATCTAAAATATTGCAAGCGGCTTTGAAATTCCTTCTCTGCATTTGACCCATCCTATTCAAAGCTAACCTTAACTATACATACTAGGAGCAGTGGGCTGCCGCGGTGCAGCGCCCAGGGAGCAGTCCGGGGTTAAGGGCCTTGATCAAGGACCCACAGTGGTGGTGACTGGGACAAGCAGTCGCTCTCACTTTCCCACCTCAACCTCTTGCCAGTCTGGGGGCTCGAACTGGCGACCCACCGGGTATAAGTTCGCTTCACAAACCACTAGGCCACTACTGCCCCTAATAATGCCATGTATGACCAGCTGTCCCAAGTCTGTAGGATAGTAAATATAGCAAATGTACAGTGGGTGCTGGTAGGGGTGGCATCACTTAGTGTCAAATGGTAAATATTGTTTGTTTGGCCTTACCACTCAGTCCAACTGGTGAGAAATCTTTTAAACCAGGAAGCCTACAATCTAATCAGGTCATCTTTACACTATAAAAGGAGCCCGTTAAATAAATATGAAATTTCAATCCAGCCCTGTTGTTGAGTTCGATTTGATAAATGACTGCACAGAAAGAGGAAGAAGCCTCCACATAATGCCAATCATACAGTGTTCTAAAGTTGCATGACTGCACTTTCTACAGGAAACGCTGAGGGTACATTATCAGATAACTGTGGACAGCGCCTTACCCTGTCTGCAGGCTTGCTCTGAGTCGCGTGTGAGTCGGCGCCATGGTGGGAGCTGTTGTTGTGAGAGTTCTCCTGAGGAGAGCCGCTGGTCCCTACAACAAAGACATTTATCAAGTCACAGAAATGCACAACTCTCCACAGAGGACTGAAGGGAGAGTCTCAGCTGTGGAATAAGAAACACTGTCTTGACTTTTTTTAGGTTTGCAATATTTATGGTTGAGCAGTTATAATGTGATCTGGTGGAAGGAGGATTACAAAAGTATCCAAAGCTTAATTGTGTTCTCCACGACAGTTTGTTGGTTAAAGTTTTGCTTTTCATGCAACTCTGCACTCATGTGTTCTCCAGAATGATTAGAGTTAAGTTTGTAGGACAGGGGTGCCCAATCCTGGTCCTCGAGGGCCAAATGATCAGCTCACCATCAAGCTCTGCAGAAGCCTGATAACGATCCTGATCATTTGAATCGGGTGTGTTGGAAGAGGGAAACGTCTAAAACATGCAGGATAGTGGCCCTCGAGGACCAGATGAGCACAAAAAGATTGATAGTGATGCACTAATATCAGCGATGGGTGTGACTCATACTGTGGTCATTCACTTGTCGCTCAATAAAACTACTCATATACAGCCGCATCCGATAGCACTTTACCGCAACATTAACCTCTCATTAGTTGAGTTGGTAGGAAGTGGAAGTTTGGAAATATTTTGAGTAAACAACAAAAAAGCAAAGCAGACTGCAATCTACGGTCTGCTAAACTGTCAAAAGTAGGAGTGAGAAATAGCTCTTTAATACAAACGATTTGATAAGAACCAGCACAGCACAGAGTTCAGAGGTTTGCTAATGAGAACAGCAGGAAACGGCAAGAAACCAACTTTGCAGCAAACACTGGAGAAGTGACATAACATCTCCAGAGACGACCAACAGCCTGAAAAATAACTGAATCTCTTACACAGTACGTTGCTGTTAAAGAGCAGCTGTTGTCAGTTGCAGATGATATGGGAATCATCATCTTCCCAGCATAATGGAGCCCAAGTATGAGATTTCCAGCCATCACCACACCACAGAAACCATACTATCAGGCCTGCATGACTTTGCGAAAAACGCCCATCAACAGGCTGTTGTAGGACATTTAGGTGAGGATTTCACTCTACAGAGAATCTCTCTATATGTTAAGCAGTTTTGGGGTTTGCACACTGGCTCAGCAGGTGCGTTTGATGATATGCTTCACATGGGGGACACTCTGAAAAGTTCTGCTCAAGTTTTGAAGCTCCAGGACAATGCCAAAAACATGATCAAGGCCCTGAGTGATGACGACTCCCCAGCCTGTCATGTGTCACTCACACCCCCAGATGGCTGGTAACAAGGGTCTTTCTGGTCAAAGAAGTGTTGCGGATGTGGTGGTAAACATTCCGCCTTAGCCTACACCTGCCTACCCAGCATGGAACAGCAAGCACTACATGCTACAGTCTTATCAAGCAGAAGTGGTGTTCTAGGAATATTTGGGTCTGATTATAGCAATCTCACTCCTTGCCTGTGGACACTTGTAAAAAAAAAAAAAAAGAGGCTATGTGTGGCTGTGAATCCTTCGGCATCAGATGATTCCTGCTGCGACTGTGCTTCAGAGACTTCAGACCAAAGAAACAAGCGAAGGCATCAAAACAATAAGAAGAACCTTAGCAGCAGCCGTCAGGAGATGTTACACTGACATGGAAAGAAAATCACTTTACTGCACTGCAACTGCACTTGACCCCAGGTATAGTGTAGATACATGGACACCTCTCAAGTACTCACATTGGTACACGGTATGGGCGAGTAAAAATAATAAGAACTTGTACTTGGTCTGACATGAAGTGGCATCAGTGCATCCCTAAAGATCGCCATAATTAACCTTGGAGAACACCGTTATTTATCGGAAGACTCTGTACTTGTTGTTCAGTGAAGCTGACACAGTGAACCATTAGTTTAGCTGCAGCCTGTCTGAGGTTAGTACAGGACCAAGGCTTTGTTCCTTCTTCATAACAACACTTTAAGTTAAAACTTACAATTTCATGCATGTGCAAAGCCACCAGACCCAGGCTTACCATTTTTTCCTCTAACAACATGAGAGGCTTTTGCCTTGCCGTGTCCTGCGACGTCTCCATGTCTGCTGACAGGACTTTCGTCTGAGCGTCGCAGCATCTTGTAAGGGGGCGTTGGATCCGATGAGCCATCACGCACCTTGTCGTAACGGTGAAGGCTGCTGGACTGGCTCTTTGGCTGAGATTTATGGGTCTAGGAAGGAAAACGCATAGCAGATATATAGACTTGTTGGGAAGTGCCCAGGCTTACATTGATGTCTTCTTACTCCTGGAGCAGGAGATGTTTTGATTAGGTCATAAAATCCTGTCACCAAAAGAAACATATCTGCACCACAGAAGAAGTATACTGGCATTTGACATTTTTGTGAAGCTTTAATATAGCGTTCTAAACATAAGGAAACTAGATCATAACACAAGTCCATTCAGTGCCATTTAGATGTTTCCTGTTTTCCTGAACAATATCATCTGTGTGAAATATGTGTGACTGCAACGAATACTTGGATTGGAGCGTACAGCCAAGTTTGTCTGTTGAATGTACATGTCTTACATTAGGGTATTTAACCTGTTGGGAACATTGTTGAGCAATGATCAGGAACTGGTGTACGCCTGATATTATGTGGACACAAGGTTAATATAAAAAAGCATGTACTGGACAATCACAATACAAGCTATGAAAGGTTTTGTGATAGCTGTGCAGGATTAGTGGTTTATTTAGTACCACACAGTTTCATAGTGTTTCATAGTTGCATTATTATGGAGACCTGTCACAGGACATAAGCTAGGGTTGCAAAACATGAAGCCACGACTGTTTTCATTTTAATGGACAGATAATAGACACCTTGATTAGCTACGTTGGTGGAGCGTACTGACAGGTGACAGCTAACAAACCGACCATGTCATACCTGATAGGATTGTGAATCCCTTCTGTCGTTGCACCTGTAGTAAGACACAAAAAACAAACGTTACAGTCAGTTGGCACTTTAACGGCTAAGCTAGGTTAGTTTCATTTGCCGAGCGACACACTTTCAGGAGCATATTTAGTTAGCTAATTAGCTACCGTTAGCCAAGCTAGCTTGATTTACTAGCTTATCAGCAGCTGTTTGCTCCTATCTACTAAAAGAATAGTAAATAACTGATCATGTTGGAAGCGTTTTGTTAATGATACACCCCGTACGAGCAGGTTTTAGCATCACCGTGCTGGTTAGCTAGCGTTAGTCGACAAGAAATAACCGGAACCTACAGCTAACTAACTGCAGGTAGCTGTTAGCCGCGATAGCTAACGGTTAACATGAAACCGTCAAAACAAGAAACGAGATAAACCCCGCGGTTATGTTTTAGTGAAACGTGAAGGTTGGCGTTACCCATCGCTGACTCTTGTTGGTTTCCTTGCATACATCACCATGAAGGCCGTGGTGATGTGTGTGTGTGTGTGAGGGGGAACCGTGGCCTCCTGTCCGTCTGCTCTCACAGCTCGTTTCTCTTCAGTCCGTCCGGCCGAACACGCAGCTACAGGTCAGGCACCGAGCAGCAGCTCTGCATAGCGGGTGGTCGTTTCTGAAAACCACCCTCAGCGCATCATCTGGCATGTAGACACGGTACGTGCTGGACCCGACCGATGTAGCTGAGCAGAAAGCAGCAGCTGCAGGAGGAAGCGGAGGAGACCGAGTCCCGGTAACGTTTAGCTGCGGACGTCAAGCGACCGGGGACCCTTCAAAATACAGGTTCAATTAGGCAGTGTGTCAGTCAGATAGTGTGGAGCAGAGGAGTGAATATGATGGAGAAAAACAGGAGAAAATAGAGAATATATAACGAAACCGAAAGGAATGGTGGAATTTATGTTAGATGGGACAGGATATTGCAACATAGAGCCTCACCAGCAAACAGGAACCTTCAGAGAACCTTCAGGGAACATTTCCTGAAGGTTCTCTGAAGGTTTATGTTTTTAGGTAGCGTTTACAATAAACTGTGACTTCCAAGTAAAATTCTACAAACTGTCAGTAAAGGTTCCCTGAAGGTTCATTTCCCTTAAAATAAACTGTGACTTTAAAATAAAAAATAAAAACATTCTACAAACATTAACTGTCAGTGAAGGTTCCCTAAAGGTTCCTTTCCCTTTACAATAAACTGTGACTTCTTTATAAAATTCTACAAACAATGTCAGTCAACGTTCTCTGAAGGTTCCTTTCCTTTTACAATAATGTGTGCCCTTATAATTAAAATTTTAATAAAGTTCTACAAACACTAACTGTCAGGGAATGTTCCCTAAAGGTTTCTGTTTTTCAGGTTTAGAAACTGAAACTTTCTTGAAAAATTCTAAAAATAAAAGTCTGTCAGGTAATGTTACCTGGTTGTTCTTGTTTTCTGGGTTGAGTTTAAATAAACTGTTAGGGAACCTTTTCTGAAAGTTCCTTGAAGGTTTTCTGGGTTGTCTTTACAACAAATAGTGACTTATTTTTTTGTAAAAGTCTACACAAATGATTCTACACAGAAACCTGTTGTCTTCTAGGTTGTGTTTATAACTAATTGTAACGAATCCCATTGTGAAAGGGAAGGACCTAACGACTCGCATTGGTTTCATTCACATCTGGCCACAAAGGGCCCTAACGAATTTTGTGAGAGGGAAGGAACAACTGGCATAATGAGGCAAGAGGCAGCACACACCCAGCAGACTGGAGTTTCAATAGTGTTAATGGATCCTGAAGAGTATAAAACCTGGAACTGCCAACCAGTCAGTTTAGAACTGATGAAGCCTCTTGGATGAGAGGGGAAACGTCTTCGCGCTAACTCAACCAAGTCCAGATGCTACGATTGAAACTACGAGGATAACC
Organism: Chromis chromis; assembly: GCA_900302755.1. NCBI lineage: Eukaryota > Metazoa > Chordata > Actinopteri > Pomacentridae > Chromis > Chromis chromis. Next base: position 10,549 of record OMNN01027786.1, read on the forward strand.
ATGACCTGGATGACTGAGAATCTTCACAGACAACTAATTATGACCTTTTTTGGGGTAAAAGTCCACAAAAACTAACTTTTAAATAACGTTCCCTGAAGGATTTTGTTTGTTGGATCTATTCAAAAATGTATTAAAAATATAAATCGTTGCGGGTTTCTGTTTTCTGGGTGGTGTTTACAACAAACTGTGACTTTCTTGTTAAATTCTACAAAAACTAACTTTCAGGGTTTCAATAAATTGTGACATTCTGGTAAAATACAACTTTATTATGCACTGTAGGAGTTTAAACATCTATCTAAACTGAAGGCCTCATTTACAATGTAGGTGACTAAGAAAGTAAAAGATGTAGGCACAGATAACTGGATAATAATAAAATATTAAAAGGCAAGATCAGTAAAAATGATTAAAATCATGAATAAGAAGATTAAAAAACAAATGAATTAACTGAGTAAAGCTTCACTGGGATGTCTAAGTGAGTCCCTCAGTGCTCAGTTTTAGCTCTGGTTTTATTTTCTATTTTTATAAATAACACTGGGAAGGGGACGCCTACAGCCAAAGTGCATCTTTATGCAGATGACGCAACTGTGTATTCAGTGGTGTCGCCTCTGAGCCAGACTGCTGATGAGCTCCAGACTGCCTTTCAACAGTTGCAGGCCTCAATGCAAGATTTAAAACTGGTTCTGAATTCTATGAAAACCAAATTTATGATCTTTTCCAGAGCTCCTTCCCAGATCTCACATATTGGTAGCATTCAGACTTTATTTGAGGACTTAAATGAACAAGTGTCTTCCTAAGACTACTTGGTTATCTGGGTGGATGATCGTCTCTCTTTTACAACACATGTTGAGCATCTAGTGACAAAACTGAAAGTTAGGCTGAGTTTTTCTGATTGAAATAGGGTCTGCCTTAATTTAACAGTGAGGAAAAACACTGATACAAGCTAGGTTCTTCAATGTTTTAGACT
>OMNN01027794.1:0-11764 GCA_900302755.1 Chromis chromis
ACATTCTGACCACTGACAGGTGAAGTGAATAACATGGATCATATTGGTACTATGTGGTGTTCTGCTGGAAAACCTTGGATTTTAACATCCGTGTTGATGAGACTTAGACACCCAAATAAACATTGTCCCAGAACAAGCACACTCCCTCATGCAAATGGAAATCCCAAATGTCACTGGCCTACCCCCGCAGGAAAATGCACCCCACCACATGGCAAAGACATCAAACAATCAAGAACATCTTGAGGAATATGACAATGGTCCAAGATGTTGATTTGACCTCAAACTTCCTAGACCCCATTCTGATCAAGCATCAACAGGATGCAGTGGAACAAGTTGGATTGACAGAGGCCCCACTGCACAAGCCAGAGTACCCAAAGGATCCACTGCCCTGGTCCTGGTGCCAGACCCCATAGGACACCCTGAGAGGTCCTCTTGTCCAATGGTTCAGAGCATTTTTATATATTAGGCAGGTGGTCATAATGTTATGCTTGATAGGTGTATATATATATTTAAGAGTAAATAAAATTAGATCAGTGCAATGACAAAAAATAAACTGATATATAAACATATATCATATCTAGGCTTTAACCTAGTTCAACATGGTCACAAACATGGAACAAACACAAACTGTCTGCGTTGTGGGGTCACATGGAGAACACGCACACCCATCTGTCACCAGAAAACAATCATTTTAATCTCTCTTTCACCCAAACAGCTGGCCAGATGTGGGAGACTTGACGCCCTCAGACAGCACTCGCCTTTAATAAAACCGCAGGATAACGAAAGCTGTCTGGTAAGAGAGCCAACCTCCTCGATCTGCCGTCCTGTCCGTCTAGGGATTCCACTTCCTCACATGTGCATTGTGTTTTTTATTGGCCAGCTGTGGCGGTTTCTCTCTATTTACTGCGGGTTTTGTTGTCTAAGCAAAAGCAGGAGCGGAGCGTCGAGCCGACCCAACTGTGGCTGCCGAGGAGGGAGATGGAGACCTCATTACAGAGTGACAAGAAGCACGTCAAGGCCTCGCCGGAGAAAGCGCTGACAGCCCTCATCGTATGTCACGCACCCTACAAAGCTCACGTTCATACAGACAGTTTTAAGGTTCATGGCACCCTGAATTTGCTTTACTTCACACCTAATGAAATAACATCTGTTACTGAGCAGACACAGCTGTCAGCCTCACACCTGCCCTGACTGCACGCTATCAATCAAACTATCAGTCCTGCCGTTTTACAGAAAAGGTTTTACAGAGTGGCGCTGAATTCAGCAGTTAAAGAACAGCAAGAACCGACAGGCTCAAGCCACAATATATGTCAACGTAGTTTCACAAGCTGACACGACAACATGACCGCAGCATTTGAAACGATTCACTATTACCTTGGCCTCTTTTTTTCCCCATGCACCCAGAAACCAACCAGCACTCTAGAGCAGTGGTTTTCAACTGGTGGGTCGGGACCCAAAAGTGGGTCGCGAAGCCATTTTTAGAGGGTCGCAGAAGCATGCCCCCCCAAAAAAAGTAGTGGTATAAAGTCTTTTATTTGAAAGGACTTGTTTCTTATGACACAGTTTGCTTTCAATAGCAGGATATTTAGTGGTGGTGACACCAGTAGTTGTCCACTATTAACCTCTAGATTTGGCTCTACCAGCTCATTGGAGAAATTTATGCTAAAATGTGCCAAAAATAAACCAACATGTGCTCAGAATCTGTCAGAATGGGACAAAATATGCCCAAAACTTGGTAAAAGTGTCCAAATATACCAAAATGAGCAAAAAATAAGCCAAAATTTTCCAAGCTGCATCAAAATGCGTTGAGACTACACCCAAATAAACCTTCATTTGTTAACAGGAACAGCAAACTTCAAAAATTTGGGTCGCAACCGTTATTAATAGAGACATAGTGGGTCCTGAGGCTGGACCAGTTGAGAACCACTGCTCTAGAGCATAAAGTAAATTTGTTAATAAGTCTAACAGACTAACTTTACTAGGTTTTTAATTATTTACATCATTGGTAAGCACAAATACCCCAAATTCACCAGTATCTGCTTCTCCAATACGAAGGATCACTAGTTTTATAGTTTTCTATGGCGGTAAACTCAACATCTTTTTATTTTTGACTATTAGTCAGACAAAAGCAAAAAATCTGTGTTAATATGGTGGTTTTCTCGTTGTGTGGTAATTATTCGAAACTGAAAAAAATGAAAGCAATCAGAAAAAAACATAACAAGGGTCTCTCAAAAAAGACTGGAATCATCAGGAGGAGGATAGAGGTCAGTTCAAACTTAAGCGGAGCAAATTTATGATAAATTTGATTGATTAAATTAAGTAAACCCAAATGTTATGAAGCAAACATGGCTTCTAGGTTATCTGTGGGTCTAATTTTAGCATGAATATAGTAGATCTTTAATTAGACTCATCTTTTATTATCTTTAATTTTGATGCCTGATCGTTTAATACATAAATTAAAACAGATGCATCATGAATTCCTGTTGATCAGTAATAAAAAAAAAGTGACCAAAGTACCCAGAGTTGATGCGACTAGGTAGCACATAATAGGTCATCAGGTAATGAATAATAACTTGTGATTACTTAATACATTCAATTACACACCACCGAGTTAGATGGAATGCACATTTATTTCTGTTTTGATGAGCCTCTCTTACAGATGTTCTCAAACTGGCTGTCAGACAAAAAGATCTACATGCTGCTGCTTGACCCTGCAGCGGTTTATGGCACATTACAAGTTCAGAGGTGGTGTTTTACTTACACAGAACCCAGTAGTTGTTTTTATTTAACCATGCTAGTCGTGCTGGTCGGTTGTTGGTAAGTTGGTCCAGCAATATGTAGGTCAGGGGTGCCCAATCCTGGTCCTCGAGGGCCAATATCCTGCATGTTTTAGATGCTTCCCTCTTCCAACACACCTGATTCAAATGATCAGTTCATCATCAAGCTCTGCAGAAGCCTGATAACGATCCTGATCATTTGAATCAGGTGTGTTGGAAGAGGGACACATCTAAAACATGCAGGATAGTGGCCCTCGAGGACCAGGATTGGGCACCCCTGCTCTAATTGCTTTCCATACGTGTCTGCTATCCAGGGGTGGAGAATCCTGGTCCTCAAAAGTAAAAATCCAGCATGTTTTAGATGCGTCCCTCTTTCAACACACCTGATTCAAATGGTCAGGTTCGTTATCAGGCTTCTGCAGAGCTTGATGATGAGATGATTATTTGAATCAGGTGTGTTGGAAGAGGGAAACATCTAAAACATGCAGGATTTTTACTTTCGATGACCAGAATTCTCCACCCCTGCTGCTATCTGTTGTGAGTATACACTGCCTACAGTTCAGCTGAAAAGTCCCTTACTGCAAAAAGTAGATTCTTGTATAATAAACTTGAATCCTTGACCCTACTGTGAGTACAGGACTGCATTTGGTTGGGATTTCAATGTGAAGCTCAGGAGGTTTTGGCTTTGCTGCAGGTGGGAGTGGGCAGTCAAAAATTTAACTGCAGGTCCTGGGATTTACTGCAACCAGAAGGCTGGGGTTAACAGATAAGGTTGAAAAGATAATTAAAATGTAGTTTTACAAGTTTGTGCTGAAGGTCATCTCGTGATAGAGATCTCAGTTTAACCCTATTCCATGACCTAAACATTGCACAACAACTAGAAAGCATTTTCTAACATGAACATGGACAGCGATTGAATGTTGCTAGCGAAACCCTCACAGTGTTGTTGGCCAAAGATCAAAAACCACCCGAACAACATTCACCAATTTGTATTTGAACATTAATATTGCCACATTTCTTTATTTGCCAACACAGAACTGCATAGTCTGAGCGACCGTACCCTCAGGTTGCTACGATACAAAAGCCAAGCAAAGCAAGTCTGACATGAGAATAAATTAGTTACTGACAAAGACTGAAAAGAACTGGATTCGTTGCAACACATGTGTGTTGATACACAACAGGAACAACTGTGGCACCTCTGGGTTGAGGTGACTCCTGCTCCATTCTCAACAGTCAAACCAATTTCTCCTCCAAAGATAAAGCATTTCTTCCTGCAAGATACAATTGAGAAATGTATGAAATATGTACTTACTGCCAGAGGAAAAACAAATTGTTATGAATGTAATTGAAATCCTGCTATGTTATTACCAGCAGGTATGCATCTCTTTATTATTATGAAGCAATACAATAATGTGTTTTCCCTGCAGAATGGGAGAAAATACAGATTCAATGGAATTCTATATAGAGGGCATGAATGTTTGCAGGTGAAGGCAGTAAAGGTCAGAAATCCAGCGTGCGGAGTATTACGAAAAAAGTCCCATGCAGGGCACTACTTCTGAATGGTCATGATTATCCAATGATGAAGCATTTTTATCCTGAAGGGAGTAGTATTGTGGATAAGACTCCATATAAACACCCCCTCTTGTGGGTTTTTCACAACCTCATAGGTCAAAACTTTTCGAAAACTGTGACTTAATAAACTGTGATGTGTTTACTGACATTTTCAGAAATGGTGGCTGTCATTGTAGTTCATTTTGTACTGAATGATAGGTAATACATTGCAACTGCAGTTATATAAAGGCCATTCATTCATTCATTCATTCATTCATTCATACATTCAGACGTCCTTCTCCCAAGCAACGCTTTCCAGTTCCTCCTGGCAGATCCTGAGGTGCTCCCAGGCCAGATGAGATATGTACCTCTAGTGAGTACTGGGTCTACCCTGGGGTCTCCTCCAAAGGAAGTCACCCAGGAGGCATAGACTTAACCTGACGTCCGAACCACCTCAGCTGACTCCATTTCAACAGGAAGGAGCTGTGACTCTACTCCGAGCTCCCTCTGGATGTCTGAGCTCCTCGCCCTATCTCTAAGGCTGAACCCAGCCACCCTATGGAAGAAACTCATTTTGGCCTGCGATCTCCTTCTTTCAGTCACTAACCAGAGCTTAAGACCATAGGTGATGGTTGGAACATAGTTGGACTGGCAAATCAAAAGTTTTGCCTTCTGTTGTTGCACCAACTACATGTCCATTGCACGCTACATTTTCCCGTCACTCATGAACAAGATCCCTCATTATATAAAGTTTTTCTTTGTAATATTGTAATGTAAAAGAAAAATGGACTTCGCCTTTGGACTGCAGTGGCTAATGCTATGCTAACGGCTGGTGGCTAAGTTAGGAGGCAGCCATAGATTACCCTGAAACAGTGTCTGAAAAACAGTAACTAATAATGCTTTAAAATATGGGCCTGACTGTGATAGGACGGTGAATGATTAACAAAACAGAAAAGAACAGCAGTGAGGAGACCAACGGTTCAATCTCAATCAGTCAATGCCTGATCCAAACACCAAATGTGGGAATAGCTTTTGAAATAATGGTCTTCCCTGCCTCCAGGAGAAGCTCTAGAAACTTGGAGAATCAATGCCAAGATAGAATCAAGCTGTTCTGGCAGCATTCGGTGGCCCAAAAACCTTATTAAGACACATTATGTTGATTTTTACATGAATTTGAACTTTGAATTCTCAAACAATAAGTGCCCAAATCAGCCAGTGCACTCTAGTAGTCTATTTTTGCTCAGTAATTTAATGGCAGAGGTATTTTTTCATATAATTTTTTATCATGACTGACAGATGACAGTGAAAATGAACAGAAACAGAAACAGACTGAACAAAGACAAAACGTAGAGACAGAAAGAAAGAATTCCAGATGTTCAACATGAGGGTCACAGTGTCTTGATAACAAATCCTGTCAGGTTGTAGCTCCATGTACTGCTGGTGACAGTATGTCAGCTGGTCATCTCTCTATTTCTCTGCCTCCGTGTAATGACAGCCGGATCACGAAGAGTAATTGCTGCTCTGCCTCACATCTTCACACTAAATCATTTCACCAGCCTGTCTCGTCTGATATCATCCTCCTCGTAATGTAATGACACTGAAGACGTTGTCACCGAGCAGCTCTGCCCGGCAAATTAACGCGTCGATGTGTTAATCCTGCGGAGATTAAACAGGCTAATCAAGCAGGGGGAAATGGAGTAATGGTCAAGCGTGATAAGACATAGAGTGAGATTAATAACAATATTCATTAATAGGTGGAAGGTCGGCCCTGGTCAAACAATTTCCTTACAACCCAGGGGATGAATAAATGCTGGACTAGAAAAAAAAATGTGCAATGTTCACAGATGGTCTGGATTTGTGTGTGAATAAAAGAGAATCCCTTCCATTAATGAGTCTGTCCACTGAAGCTGCTCAGTGCTGCAGTTTTCTTGTGTTGAAGGAACAGCGGCAGCGACGTCACAACATGTCAGCCGAATTATGAATGGGTGTTTGCTCCACTGCGTGTGCACGCAGGCGCTCACATGAATACGCAGGGAATGGAGCATATCATTGATTACTGCCCACTGACATGCAGAGAGCCGGACACAAACATTTACTGTATACAACCTCCTGAAGCCTGTTTCGCTGCAAATGGATTCCTGTTGCGTTATGCTGGTTGGTCACATGCTTGCCGTGCAGTATAATCCTCCACTTTAGCGCTGCTGTTCAATTATGCGTTTTCGATTAGCGCATAAATAACAGATTATAGCTTCAGATTCAGGCTGTGCACCAACGTCTCATTTGCATCAGCGTTAAGCTTTAAACTCTCCGAACCTTAGCAGTTTCTGTGTTCTTTTTTTTGTCCTACAAATCATAGAGAAACATACAATATTATAAACCGATCAGGCATGACATTATGACCACCTGCCTAATATTGTGTTGGTCCCCTTTATGTGGTCAAAAATGCTCTGAACCATTGGGCATGGACAAGAGGACCCCTCAGGGTGTCCTCTGGGGTCTGGCACCAGGACGTTGGCAGTGAGTTGTGCAGTGGGGCCTCTGTCAATCAAACTTGTTCCACTGCATCCTGTTGATGCTTGATCAGAATGGATTCTAGGAAGTTTGGAGTTCTTGGGCAATTGTCATGTTCCTCAAGACGTTCCTGATTGTTGGATGTTTTTGCCATGTGGTGGGGTGCATTTTCCCGCGGGGGTAGGCCAGTGACATTTGGGATTTCCATTTGCATGAGGGAGTGTGCTCAGGGGACCAACACAATATTAGGCAGGTGGTCATAATGTTATGCCTGATCGGTGTGTATATTCATGTATACTATTGTACGTGCATCCATTTCCAACTCTTTTACTGCTCCCTGTGGAGGAAAATACAAAACAAATGATCTTATTTACCAGTAAAACTGCAGCATCTCATGGAAGGTTCCTTTAAAATTCATCATTTAAGCGTACAACAACAAAAAAAAAGAGTGGATGATTGTGTAGCAGCTATTTGTTTGGTAAGACTCTTATCCACTGTGATCTAAATGCCTGTGAAATGTTTGGTTTCAGTACAGGCAGCTAAAACGGTTTGTCCTAATTTCTGCAAGACGTGATTCAAACAGAACGATGCAAACATCCAACTTCAGTCTTCTAATCTAATCTAAATCCACCAACCTGCTCACACTTGCTGAAGCTGTCTAAGGAAGAAAAGGGCACTGTTAGTCGGTCATCTCAGTTCCACAGGGAAGGAGAAAACCCCTGTATTTGACAAACTCTAATGAGGCAAAAAGGACAGATGGAAGGAACGAAAAATAAGAAAAGACAGAACATGAGGAGACAAAGCAGCTGTTAAGGTAAAGACCTGAACGACAGAGAAACCAAGTGAGACTTCCAGTCTTCAACCAAGAAGAACAAAACCTTCAATAAGCACAACAGCTGCACAAATCACTGCTCTTACACTGTATGTATGTGTGTTTGTGTTTTTATGCCCATTTACACACGTATCTATTACTGAAGCTTCCTCATTATTTATGCAAGTCCTGTCAGATGTCATTTTGTGTGTAAATCTGCATCCGTGCTCTGTTGTTGTGTGTCCTTGACATCTGGAAGCATTCAAGTGCATCTCTGTGCTGTGAAAAAGTCTTTCATCTGTACATGTTTTTGTATGTTAGCATGTTGTTGTGCATCTGTGTTTTTCTGTTGTCATGTTGCTTACAGGACTTGTTCGTGTCCTTGCAGTTGCATATTTGCACATGACAGCAGTTTGTCTCTACATGTGTATCTTGTTGTGTATCAGTGCGATGACAATGTTAGAATAGAATTACAAGGACATTTACAATGACATGTTCACAGCGTCTGCCTGATGTCTGACACTGATCCCAGAGACTCAACAAAAAGAGTCAATCAGGTTTGATTCTGTTGGGAACAGTTTGAGCTGAACTGTCAGATGTTCCCCAACCAGCTCCTCTCACCAAAACATCATCCAAGCATGTTTATCAGACGTGGAGATTAGAGGCTACTGAGATGTTCAGATTTACAACTAAAACTCCCTTTTGGTTATTGTGTAAGACAGTGGAACTAATGCATCACTGGGTTCTTACTGCACTTCCCCTGACAGCTAAGTTTTACAACACTGATGTGAAGCAATATCACAGTGAACTTTGTCAAGAGTATATCGAGTATGGTGTAATTTTCTTTTTTAAACAAACTATTTGCAAACCTTCTATTCACACATGTAATATTCCATATTTGGAAAACTTCCATGAGATTAGTGGTCAACAGTTGATAAAGTCACCATGGTTGTTGATTTAACCTTGCAAATACACCGATCTGATAAAATAAAGACAATGCATCATACAAATGTCTTTTAAACTTTTATTGTCCCCTTTTTTGTCAGGAGACACTGTGAAAACTACAAAAATTAAAAGACATAAAAGGGAAAAGTTTCTTGTTTGTCTTCTCTTATTTTTAGTTTGTCAAGCAAGTGTCTGTAATTATACAGGCCCAAACAGCAAAATCTCTCAAGCTAAAGCTCTGTTCATAGAGAGGTCCAAATACAATTAGCACAGAAACAGCAAATATATCATATCATCCACGTGGAGACACTTCAACAAATATTATACACGAATATGAAACAAATGAAAGTTCAAAACCACAAATTAGATTTGGATTATTTTGGGGCCGTTTGGTTTTTGTCAGGCATGTTGGCAGCTATAATTCAACAGACACACCCTTAACTAAACTGTGGCCATTAGATCCATTATACCCTACATCGAAAAAATGTAGCAATCTTTTTTGGAAAATATTAAAGTTTAGGTACAAATTTTAAAGCAAAGTTACCTTTTAATAATTTTAAATGGCTGTAATTATTCAAACATTAATAAAGTTATGACAGAAAATCTCAATAAAAAAATGTCTCAGAGACACTTACAAACACCTAAAACCTCATCTTTCTGTATCAAAATTACATATACAGAAGTTTTGTTTTTTTTTACATGAAAATAATTATTTCCTGCCTTAAAATGGTTGTAATATTGGAGTAATTCAACCAGACATGTCCAAAACGATTCTGAAGAATAATGATGAGGAAAGTCTGCAAGCTGACAGGATTGGTTTCTTAGGTTTGTTACGGATGGAAATGATTTTGAGACTGTCATCAGTGCACCACACACTGTAGTTTTAAGGTTGAAATCCTCACGCATGGTGCTAACTGCTTATTTCACACATAATATGTCTTTTAAACACTTAATTTTACCCAGAGGGGGTCTTTAACATGAGCAACATTTGCATTAATTAAACAAAACATGCTATATTGTTTAAATATTTGCTTTATTCTGGTCTTAAACGCAGATATTTTAGACTTTTCAATCAACTACCTTGTTTATTATTGAGACATTTTAATAAGGGCTTTGTGTGGTTTTGATTGTTATCTGAAATTTCCTTTGTGAAACTTAAAGCAGGAAAAAAGTCCTTGAAGCCGCCCGAGTTGAATTGATCTGTATTTATATCTGATTTATATTTCTCTAGCCTCTCCGTCTGGCACGATTATTCTTCAGTCAGCAGTTGAATATAAAACACACCCCAATGTTTTATAAATCATTAAGTCAGCCAAACTGTTAAATGAAAACTTAAGACTGCATTTTAAATTAAAGACATTATTGCAGCTTTCATTTTTAGATTGAAACGTCCGTGGTATTCTGTTGATTATATGCTCGACTTCTGTTTGGTTTTAGGCAGTGTGAGTGAAGTTTGGTGTTTATTTCACTGTATTCTGGGAAATGAAACTCTTCAAATTTGGCTCATTTTTGATTTGGAAGAGCAGTTCTCTCTCATTTGCTGCAAAGTGGCTCACAAAATAAAATGCAGCACTGAGATTTTTATTGGCAGAGAGTTCGCTCAGTGATTATCACATTTGGTAAGTTTTAAAATCAGCAAAATCATTGGAGTCAGAATCCTGCATAGATCAACTTTGGAGATAAAACCGTCAACTGAGCAGCAGGGAGAAGCTGTTTGTCTGCAAAAATGAATGAATGCATGAATGTAAAGTCTCATCTGCCGGCTGCAGCACTCTGATAGATTCACTTGATCTTCAAAATGACACTTCTCCTCTGTCTGAGATGAATATTTTGAGGAACTACAACCTCCTCTGGCCTCCATCTCTGCTGATTTGAAGGCGTGACAGGTCAGACCTCCCCCCTTTTTTTTCTTACTGACCGATATTTTTCCCTGCAGCTGCCGTCTCTTATCTCGCCACCGTCATTCCCTCTTTCTGCATTTTGTGATGGATATGGGCTCTCGGCGTCGACGGCGTGGCTCAGAGGTCGCACAGAAAAGTGGTCAGTTTAAACAGACTCGGGTCAACATGTACTCAGCAGCAGAACAATCACGGAAAGCATGTTTGTGCGAAAAGAGCAATTTCTTCTGTGTCGTTTTTTTTCCCCCCTCTTTGGGCAAAATTGTCTGTCTGACAGCTTCTGTGTAATTTCACACAACAATAGCAGAATGAAAGAACACAAGTTTTAGGTAGGACTGAATTTAAATACAATATCTGAGAAACGGGTGCAGACATATTGTTGTAAATAATGCATGTTGGTACCTAAAAGCAGTTTTTAGTGGTATGTCATATAGCTTTTTCTGTTGGATGTAAATCGATAGAGACTCAACATTGGAATAAATGTTATTTTTTCTTGTGTCCTTCAGCTGCATCCTCAAGAATTTCTACAAAATCATATTTTGCTGTTTTGATTAGATTTATCTCCAACACATGTTGATGTCGAGGTGAAAAAATATAAAAGCTTTCTCGAAACTTCCTCTGTTATTTTTCTGCAGAGATAACCTGAAAAATAAGAACAGAAATATAAAAGCAGCATTTAATATTTCACTAAATTCCATCCATTCCTAGGAATACAGGACTAATTATTAGTTCTATTTTTACACTGCACTTTTTAAATACTGTACTTTATTGTAAATACCAGCAATTTTAGCACCTTAGTTCTTCGACCAGCATGATTTGCACCTTAATTGCATGTTCTTTTGTACACTGGTTTCCTTATTTTTCTTATATGTAACATGAGCTACTGGAGACCTTGAATTTCCCCAATGGAATGAATAAAGCATCCATCCATCCATCCATCCATCCATCCATCCATCCATCCATCCATCCATTCTTAACCCATCATTCCATCCATTCTTCCATCCATCCATCCATCCATCCATCCATCCATCCATCCTTAACCCATCATTCCATCCATTCTTCCATCCATCCATCCATCCATCCATCCATTTACTCTTCCATCCATGCATCCATAATCCCATCCATCCATCCATTCTTTACCCATCCATCCATCATTCCATCTATTCTTCCATTCATTTATTCTTCCATCCATTCTTCCATCCATTATCCCATCCATCCATCCATCCATTCTTCCATCCATTCACCCATCCATCCATCCATAAGTATTTGTT
>OMNN01027795.1:0-30742 GCA_900302755.1 Chromis chromis
CGCAAAAAGACAGACCTGACGTACGTGCAGGTGGGCATGTAGCGCCACATTATGTGATAACGCCGCATTTTGTAATAATGTAATAAAATTTCACCTCATTATGTAATAACGCTGCATTTTGTAATAATCTGCCGCATTTTGTAATAAGATGTTACATAATGCACCAAATTATTACATTTTCTTCATTAAAAAAAAAGTGCAACACCCACATTTTGTAATAACCGATGCATTATGTAACAACTTATTACAAAATGCAGCAAAGTTTATTACATATTGCGTTCAAGATTATTACAAAATGTTGCGTTATTACATAATGAGGTGAAAATGTATTACATTATTACATAATGCGGCGTTATTACATAATGTGGTGCTACACACCTGTCTGAGTTGCATATGCTGCAGTAGTGTTGAAATGAAAGTATGGCATCATCAGCAAAAATAAAGAAGTTGGTTTGATAACATCCTGTGACTTTGCACCACCAGGTTAACATCAACTGTCGGTCGTTGGATTGTCATGACATTTGGGCTGGACATATTCCCTCCAGGATAAACTGAAAGTGTTGTGTTCTACTAACTTTTCATCTAAAGCTTTGATTTATTCTTTGACATAGGAAAACACAGACTTTGTGTCGTATCAAATGTTAGCCACATGTAATGATAAGATAATGTCTGAGATGCAGTAAGTGAGTGGGGGCTAGAGGCTTCTCTGTGCCCTGCTGTCCCAATGCACTGAGGCATTTAGGGAACAGCACCAAAACTGTAGCTTCTACCAACGAGTGTGAATAAATCTTTAGCTTTAGAAAACATCTTAACCTATACCCTTCCCCTCTAAACTGCATGAGTCTCATCATGCACATTGGTCATGCCATGCCACCCACCATAACAAGTAAACTCTCAACATTATTCATTGCATGTACAGCAAAGAAAAAAAGTTGGGAGCAGTGCTTTTGCTGTTAAAGCACCAACATTCTGACCTGAAATATTCAAAAGGCGCAGTGTCTCCAAGAAACACATCCTATATGCTGTAACGGGTGTATGTTGAGCAGAGCCTCCCTACCTGCAAAGTTTTAGTGCCAGGCAATGGCAAACTGAAGCAGTGAGGGGTCAGAAGTAATAATAAAAATCAACACTGCTTGTAATATAGCCAGGAGGGGCTGTAATGTGCTACCTTTAAATCCCAGAAGAGTAACACATTTATCTACACCTTCTTGCTTGTTCACAATTATTTACATAATGTGTTAAGACATTGTTAGTCTATGGGAACTGACAAAAAAGGTTAGGCTTATAATGCATCATTTAGTGCCAAAAGGCGTGGCGGAAAAATGGGGGTGCACCTAAATTACGTGCTTGTGCACTTAAATGAAAAGCCTAGGTGCACCTGAGTAGCCAATATAAAAAAGTTATTATTCTTATATTGGCTTTATATCTACCCCAGTTAGCCTTCAGAAGTCAGAGTAAAGAGAAAAGAAGACTGTGAACACCAACAGTCAACATGAGAACATTTCTGCACATTATTGACAGGAATAAACTGCAAAAGTTACATTTCAAGGAATGAAAAACAAGACACTTCAAATAAATACTTCTCTCTGTGTAGCAGCACTAGACAGGCTGACGCAACACTGCTCCTGCGACACTGACATTGGAATGCAACACACTCTCCATGACATCGATTTTCTGTGTAGAGGGTAATTCCGCAACACAAGAATCAAATGTTGCCTACATCCACTCCCATTTGATGCAGAGGGAAGTCCATGTTGACTATAAAATATCACGTTCTAATCAGAAAACACGGGTGTACATTACACGTTGCTGTATTTTTGCAGTCAGCTGTTGGAATGGCAATCAATTGGTTGACTTACACAAACTAAAAGTGCCTTTTTAAGACTGATTGTATTAAGGTAGGGGTGGGTACTCCTGGTCCTCGAGGGCCACTATCCTGCATGTTTTAGATGTTTCCCTGATTCAAATGCTCTGCAGAAGCCTGATAACGATCCTGATCATTTGAATCAGGTGTGTTGGAAGAGGGAAACATCTGCAGGATAGTGGCCTTCGAGGACCAGGAGTGCCCACCCCTGTATTAAGGTGATCAGTAATTTGTATCCTCTATATGATATAACAGTAGTAGTGGTAGTTTAATATCGGTTGGTGGCAGCAAGGTATGATAAATATGGTTAAATAATACTAACTAGGCAGTCTTGTGACATTTTCACAAGGCATAGGATAGGTGCTACTAATTACATTAATGATGGCTCTGCTCTATTAAAGTGTTCCAGTGAGCCATCGCAGGGTGACAGTAAACCAGCATGTGCAAGAGGAGGATCCTCAAACTGAAGCAGTTAAATATATCATCATCATTAATTTTATTTCTTTTTTATGTCAAACTGTCTTCTCTGGAAAATATCTACTGTACCAACTGAGGGCTGACACTGTGCAGTTGGTGTTGGTTGTGTGCAGAGTGTTTTTTTGTGAAAGTAGTTCTAAACTGCCAAAAAACTGTTGTCTAGCCTCGCAGATGTGTTGTGATATCACTCTTCTAGAGAGCTATGATAGAAAGTGCCCACTTGATCATCCTGATGGCAGCCACATAGTCATAGTCTCCCACTCCACACTGAGACATTAGGATTAGGAGACTAATGAATAGTGCAGCTGATGTGATGGTCCAGTAAGATTTACGATGGTGAAGCCTGAAGTTCTCTTTAGGTTGATAAGTACTTCAATATTTTGACATCTGAATGGGGCTTTTGCATGACTGCTCATCCTTGACTGTGTCATAAAGGACTGAATGTAACAGCCTGAATGTTGGTATCTGGAGCCAGACTGTCCTCCCTTGGGAAAAATTGTCTTTTTTGCAAATGAAGTGTTTTATGATTCTAGGATTAGTAAAGCATTTAGTGTAGAGAATGTGTGAGATGAGCAGTTAGCATTGGCAGCAACAGTCACAAAGAATAAAGAAATACACCAGCATACACTTTAAAGTGTGGGTTTTAGAAGACGAGTGGAAAAAGTTGGAAAGGCAGGAAAAAAAACCCTCACACAACTAATAAAGAATACAAACCCCCA
Organism: Chromis chromis; assembly: GCA_900302755.1. NCBI lineage: Eukaryota > Metazoa > Chordata > Actinopteri > Pomacentridae > Chromis > Chromis chromis. Next base: position 3,061 of record OMNN01027795.1, read on the forward strand.
CCCTCCAAAAAACAAAAACACAATGCATGTATTATACCAACCGGAGAATAATGATTTATAGCAGTTTTGCATGAGTTAATAGATTTTGGCCAGAGCTGCATTCAAACTGAAAATCAATCAAACCATTATTAACTAGAAAAGCACTCGGAGAGCGCAGACCTCCTCCAAGCAGCTCATTTCTACCCAGATTGTAATTTTCAGCCTATGTTATAGTCCTACATTCATTTTATATACACTAATTCCTGGGTCCAGATGGTAATCCAGAACATCACCAAAATGTAATCATCTGTTCCTTGTCCCATAATCAACATTTCCAGAAAATTTAAGTAAAATCGGTTCATAACTTTTCAAGTTATCTTGCTAAATGAGGTCTGCGCTCTCCGAGTGCTTTTCTAGTTTGTAATGTGTTCTTGTTAAAGAATCAGTGTGTAGGCTTTAGTTGCATCTAGCAGTGAGGTTGCAAAGTATAACCAAGTCTGTCATCCCTTACTTTCCAAGCATGTAGGTGTACCTGCGGTCAGAGCCGCCCCTACCCAATGTGGCACCCTCTGCGAGATTTTATATGGCACCCCCTCCATCGGCAATTTACACACGCTTCCCGATTTTGTGGTACCCCTGGAGGCCACGGCGCCCTTAGCATTTGCCTATATTGCCTAATGGGCCAGTCGGCTCTGCCTGCGGTGGTTGTACTTCGACTTCAAAACACACAAAGCCCCACTCTGCAGCTAGTGTTTGGATTCTACTGTCCCTATACGCCCTACACAGTGGCCATCTAATTCATTGTCTTAATAAATGCAAAACTTTGTCCCATTTTGTTTCCCCCAACCAAGGGTTACAACATATGCGGGGGTTCTTCTGCAACACAATGTGTGGGATGAAACTACTTATTTTTTGGTATTCCTCTACATTTTTGGTACATTTCTGCTAGGTTTGCTTCCATAATGTGGTGTTATGGTAAGTAGCAGGACCCTCACTTCTTTCTGTTGCATTGTGTAGTAAGTTATCTTTTAGTGCAGAGGTAAAACCTGGCAAGGTAGGCACAGAGTGAATCACCTGAACTGGTCTCCTGGTTATTCCATCGACTCACTACTTTATTATTTTGCCTTTCTGGCTTTGAGGTAATCCTTGGTAGGGACACTAGTCCCTGCTGGGGGTATACTGAACAATGTTGTTGGCCTAGTTTGGACAGCAGTACTGTGTAGCACTTTTGCCTCGAGCAGGGCATGTCTTACAAAAGACAGTTAAGCATAAAATAGTTTCCAAGACAGGTGTCGGGGGTAGAAGGGATCTACCGCTGAAAAAATACTTGTTTATTCGTTGGTATTATTTCACTTCTTCTCTAATTTCAATTCACTGTCTTTTCATTGCTGAGGTTTTGGCATTGAGGGAGCAATGTGTTTGACATTCTGTGTGTAGTTAGTTGTGTGTAGACTCTTGGTGGAGTGTATTAGCATATGTTGTTGGAGCAGTGGTAAGAAGTCATCTCAGTGTTTTCGCTATGTCTGTAAGAAGGCTCTGATTAGAGACAAACTGTAGACCCTTGAAATTTCTTCATATTCCTGGTAAAGTTGGCATTGCAGTAGTGGTGGACACCCTTTAGTTCATTCTTTGGAGGAACTGCATTAAAACTTGACAAGGAACAACTGTTAAAGTACTTGTAATTATAAGATGAATTCTTATTATAGTTAAGATGTGAGCATTTCCAATACTTTCTGTGAAATACAGATTTCTTAGAAGTCTTTACTTCTGCAACCAGGTGTCAGATATAGTTGTGTCTCTCCTTAATGGTGTGGCTGGTAATGGTACTGGTCACATGAGAGATTGTTTCAACCCTGTGTGCTGCTTTAGGGCTGCCTATCAAGAGATCCCTGGTGGTCTGTCATTAATCCATTCATGTGTTTTCGAGAACTTAGTGTGAAATCCATGTCCACTGGTAGTTTCTGTTGAAATGCAACACTGTGTGGGTAGATGCCCTCTCAAGGTTCTAAGCAGTGACACTACAACTTTTAAATAGAACTTTGTTGCTGAACAATGGAATTCGAAATTAGGGGTCCGTCTTGGGGGGCCGGCGTTACATCCACTGGTGTGTCTGTGTATCTGCCTGCACTAGTTGTTTGTTTCAGGAAGACTGACCAATCAGTGGCACCTGACAAGGCTTTAAAACGGCCTCCCTTCAACTCACTCCCTCTCTCTCAGCCTGCATACTGCTGGTTGCAGTCTCCTCACACCACATTATTTGTTCTTGTAAATTCTTTGCCTTAATAAATGTAAAACTTGGCTTATCCCATTTTCTTTCATCCTTCATGTTGCAAGCCCCTGAGCCAGGGCTGTAACAACCTCTGCTAATCATGCATTTCTTAAATACTGCTGACTGTGACTGGAACACTAAAAATCCTAATGTAGTCATTGCAGTATTTTCTTTTTTGTTTTTTCCTCCCAGTAGGTAGTGGGCTACAAAGCATTCAAATTGAACACTTAGTCACATGATATTGTCTGAAAATGTAATTGCAGGTGATTTGTTCTATGCTGTTCAGGGCATTCTGCAGTCACAGTCGATCAGTAAAAGGCCTGTATTAGGTTAAATTTAGATTATTCCCGGCACTGACATTGTTCTTTTTGAGGTTAATTACTTCCATCATGTTTGATGCTGTGAATACTGATAAGCTACAAATGTAGAGGGACTTAATTTGTTACATACATCACTAAAAGTGAATATATTCATTAGTTTCCCTATTTCTATTTGTTTCAATTTGTAAAGAATAACTGATTCTGTAATCACTGTTTACTGAATGTACAAAAAATCTTCCAGGAAGGGATTGCAACACAAAGACACACACTACAACAAACATACAGGCGGTTATGCTTTGAAACGACTTTGTGTATAATTTACACAAAAAGGTGAATCACACATAAGATGTAATACCTTTCCGTGCACGTATGTTCAACTGACCCAGAAGAAAATTACAAGATTTGAAGATGATCTCTTCAAAAGCAGGAGGAACGATTTCATGTCAATTAGATCATACGTTTCCAATCACACACACAAGCACCCACAGGGTATTAACTCTCTATGCACTGAGCATGACATCTTAGCACATGCGGTTGACTGATGCTGGCTGCCTGATTGCAAGATGTCATGATTAGAACTGAGCATATGTGTGAGTGTGAGAGACAGTTTGAGAATTTGACAACAGCTGATTGATGTGTGAAGATGAAGGGATTACAGGTCATCTTATTATTCCTCCCTTCTGTCCACATTACTACCAACACGTGCATTTCACACACAGACACACGCACCAGCGCAGAGTAATGACATGTGCAACTGTAGCAGTGAAAGAGATTTTATAGCACAAAAACCAGCAGGAGAATACGGGCAACTGCCCTGGGGCAAGGGTCAAGAGGGCTAAAACAACAAAATGAACTGCTGTTGTGCTGCAGTGATGCTAATGCTTTTGGAAAAAGTGTAAAAATGTTAATCTTTGTGCAGTGCTACATTACACTTGTTTTATTTGGACAGGGAGCATTGGGAGTGAGGCTTGGATCTGCTTGTGCTTGTGTACGTAAGACTGCAGCCATGAAGCGTATAACAATTCAATATATGGCTAGTAGCTAGGATAAATCCCTTTTTCTTTACTCTGTTTTCAAATGATTACACGCACGGAAGACAGTAAAATATGATGTGAACTAAGGTAGTACAACAGGCATCCTGTTTTGAGGAAGAATACATCCTGTTGAGTAAGGACCGCTATTAATCTGCAGTAATCAATAGTGTCAGCATCAATGGACAACTAGAGTAAGTCATCTTTAACAACACATCTGAATTGAAGATATTTTGTTGCCCTATATGTGGTGAGGCCTGTGTTGGCTGAGGTAACCACTCTATTATGTGTTTATTATGCTTTTAAGCCCTGAGGAAACATTTGTAATAGGTATAACGATGCCAAATGACCATGAAATGAGCTATTATGCAGTTGGACATTTCATTCATTTACCTGTGCAAAAATAACAAACACTATCCCAGCCACAAAGTTTAGCTTTTGCAACGGCCCAAGGAATCAAATCTTAAATGGAACCTCTTTCACATACATTTCTTCCTACTATAAGGAATACTCTGAATGTTTTTCTCAGTGGTGAAAAGCAAGTGGGTCGATCTAAAAAGTTTGTTCCTAAAAAGCTAAAAGAGACTGAATATCAAAAGTCTTTGTGTGTTTATGTAGCACACTGCAGTTAACTTAGATGCATATAACAATATGTGAATTTAAGTGAGTGACTGGGAAGAATATCAGCTTCTCCTTGACTAATAAACTAAATGATTATATCAGCCATTATAAAATTGACCTTTAAAACCACTTGTCTCCATTTGCCAGCCAAGGAAAACACCCTTCTTCACTCATCTCTGCAGCTTGTTGATTTTATTTCCCCCTCTGTGACTGCCTTCTCTTGTGTAATCACAAGAAAACAGAGGAACAGGGTGAGATGGGAGGAGACTTAGGGGGAGAGAAAACAGAGAAAAGTAATTAAAACAGAGTGCTGGAGAAAGAGGAAGCGTGCTGGCCTGTGACCGATAGATGCAGCCGCATTGAACCGAAGACCCCGATGGGATTAACAGGGGTCTAATGCTCTGGGGATGCCGGGTAATGGCTTGTTCTGCTGTGTTCCTGTATATAGGCGCAAATATGTGTCCGTGCATCAGTGACATGTTGCAGAAAGAACAGCATTTTTGAATTTACTTAAGTGTGTGTGGATGTAGGGACTTGTTTGCTTTTTCTATTCTTGTTTTCTTTTAATGCACCATCTTCTCAGCAGTGCACACACAGACAGAGAAAGGGTGCTGAGCTGAAAGGGAAACATTTGACTGTTTTTATGGGCCGAAGTGAAGAGACATGAAGTGATAAGCAAACTGAGAGAGCCTAATTTTTACTGACAATGCTAACTCAATCTGTCTGTCACCGAGTGTGTGGGCTCACTTTGTCTTGCTCTTAAATCCCTTGCTCCACGCTTCGTCCCGAAAGGATTTGAGAGATCCACTTCACGGACTAATTAAGCTTTATCAATCAATTGGCAGGTGGTGCAGTGCACAACATTACATGACCTTTCCAACAGAGAAGCAGACTAAAAAAGATGGAAAGATTAGAATTAGATTAGAATTTATCAGAATAAAGAAGTGGTGACACAAAGCAATGATTCACAATGCTCTGAATTCACTGACTATTATTTTCTTGCACAGCTAAAACAACCCTTACATGTCAAATGACTTTCCATTTTAACAGAGAGATTCTATGAGTTTGTTTTTACCATGGAAAAAAAGCCAAAAGTCCTTGGCTTTACCCAACCTCTCAGTCTCTAAAAGGATGTATCCAGAGACATACTAAACTGCTATTGTATCACCAATATTTATGGCAGGTGACCCCAGGCTTGTCAGCAACTGTAGCGTATTAAAACTGATGTATTGAAGGTGGTGGAGAAGAGGGTATCAGAGCTGATAGTCTCTTGTAATTATTCTTTTACCTTCCCGTGTAATTTGCATTTAGAGCTTATCAATCCACAGAGACTGCTACCCATTTCTTTGGGGAAAAGATTATATCAATGATTGATAAGGCTGGTACTGAAGGTGCTGTTTATCTTGATCTTGGAAAATATTTCGACACGGTAAATCACTGTTTATTTATGAGCAAACTATCCCTGTTTAATTTTCACACAATCGTATTTAAAAGGTAGACTGCATTATCTGGAGGTACATAATCTTAAATCCATTGTTTTTAACATCCACATTCTTTTCCCCCACGGATCTCACAAGGATGCTCAGACCACTGTTATTTAATTTCTATATCAACGATCTGGCCTTATATAGAGATCCAGTGATATGCCGATGATGCACTGATCTATTTGACTGGCTACACAAGCAGTAAGCTGCTTCCAAACGTCCGAGTGAAATTTGCCACGAGTCTTAAACAATCATGTCTCAACCTAAATGTAATCAAAACTGGAAGTATGTTCTTCTCAAAATGGAATATGACACACTCAAGGGTCAGGTAAAATGATATCAGGGGGAAAATGCTGTGATTGAGTTTGAATATCTGGGTGTCTGGATTGATTCAGTCTCTCCTTTAGAACTTTGAAAAAATGCCAACGAGTTAGGCTTAAGTATCCATCCATTATCTATACACCGCTTAATCCTCTGTAAGGTCGCGGGGGTGCTGGAGTCTATCCCAGCCGACTCAGGCGAAGGCAGGGGACACCCTGGACAGGTCGCCAGTCTATCACAGGGCTACACATAGAGACAGACAACCAAGCACACTCTCATTCACGCCTACGGACAATTTAGAATAATCAATTAATGCATGGTGGGAGGAAGCCGGAGCATCCAGTGAAATCCCACGCATGCACAGGGAGACCATGCAAACTCCACACAGAAAGATCCCAGGCGTCTTAACCGGGACGCGAACCGAGGATCTTCTAGCTGTGAGGCGACCGTGCAGCCCTAGGTTTAAGTATTTTTATTTTATTTTGTTTTTTTTAAGATTTTTGGCCTTTTATGCCTTTATTAGATAGGACAGTGGACAGAGACAGAAACGGGAGAGAGTGGGGAAGGACATGTGGTAAACACCCAAGGTCAGAATCGAACCCGGGACAGCCACTACGCCTTAGCACTTGGGTTACGCGACATAACCATTAGACTATCGGGGCGCCCGGTTTAAGTATTTTTAAATGAATTAGTAAGTCAATGAAATCAGAAACAGCTTTGATATGAATGCTATGACCATTGCATATTTCGCATTTTGTCTGACAAGCGAGGTCCAGGCTAACAAATCGAGGTCCAGGCTAACAAATCAACAATGAGGTCACTTGAAATTTTATATAAATGCACTCTTGAAGTTGCAGCATCTAAAGATTGTAATTTACTGCCAGCGCACATCAGACAATCAATAATCACCATTTTTCTACTGGTTGGTTGTGCCTTGTTAAAAATCAAACATGTGAACATGAGACCATTATCTGCCTACAGCGTTCCAGTCATTAGTTCTGTGTGCTCTTCATTGACCTCTTGTTTTTTTCCCCATTTTCTGTCTTATTATATTGTTTATGTCATGTTCTCACTTAATCATGGTTGTGCTGCATTGGTGGTGGGTATGTACAGTCCTTGTTTTGTATTAGTTTGTAGGTGTTGGCTTTGATTTGTTGTTTTTTTCAAATTTTCTGCTGCCATTTTAAAACTGGTCAGAGACAACAGATGTCAATCAGCTGACAGGGTTAACTCTGACTCATTTAAAGATTTTTTAGAGCACTGTTCCTGTCAAATAAATGAAAAAAAAAAGAAAACTAAAAAGGATGGTTTGATGGATGGGCGTTGGTTTAGACTGTGAAGGCACTGTCATCTACATTGATTTTGTGACATGTGATAATTAGGCATGAGACAGGTCAATCTTTACACACACATGCCACATCGTTCTCATTCAAGTAAGTGCAGAGAAGTGCTCGCTCCTGTAAAAAAAATTCACAAGTGCAGAAAAAGCTGACATGTTTCTGAGATATCCTTCTACCAAACAAAAAAGAGGATATATAAAAAAAAAAAAACTTATTTGGCAGAGGGAAAAAAATGTTTAGAATTCACTTAGAAGCTTAAAATGATCTTTAGATGTTCTCTGAAATTCTCCCGCTTTATCCTCTCACCTGATCAGCATTCCTGCCACCCGTCACATATCCTGCTGGTCTTTGGGCATGGCAGTTTATTTGCTCTGTTTTGCTCCTGCTAGGTCTCTCTCTCCTCACACACATTCTGTCTCTGCCAAATCCTTCAATCTCCCTCTGTTTCTCTCTTCTTCCTTACCTCCTCCCCTTCCTTTTCTCCCATTCCCCTTCTCTGTGATAAGATAGACTACTGTTCGGCTTGTGCCTCGACCTGCTGAATTTCAAATAGGCCCCTTTGACAAAAACCCAAAGCCACGGTCTCCCCTCCCTGCTCTCCCAGAATATTAACTAGTCCTGCAGCAGCAGTGCCGACAATCCTGCACTCCTAAGCCCACCACAGCTCTGCAGACCCGTTTGTTGCATTAAGGAAATGAACAGAGGAGTGGTGGGTGGATCATTACTCTCTGATCAAGTGGTCAATACACTCTGGAAACAGATATACATGTCAGCTTCCTAATGGTGGCCATACTGGAGATGCTTAATTAATGACCAACAGTGGATAGAATCAGGGGACTGTAACCACACCTTAGTAAAGAATGTTGTGCTTGTGTATGTGCAGAGATCATTGGTCTCCTTAGTCTCTGCACATGCAAAAGCAGAGACCATATGAACACCTCTATATTCACTTGACTGAAACAGCCAATGTTGAGAAGCTACTGAGTAAATAAAGTGTCATGCTGTAGCACTGAGGATACTCACTCATAGTTCTTCGAAAAAAAAAAAAAAGATGACCCACACACTCATGTCCAACTCTGAATAGGCGCCTCCTTTAGACCTTAACCTACTAGTCAGGAACCACTGAACTAGATTGCTGGCAACTATCACTGACAGTTCACCACTTGACAGCTTTTAGAGAATACACAGTAGAACTCTTAAAATGTTTTTTTTTATCTAGTTGTGGCTGTGGGCAACTTGTATAGAACATTTGCAAAAGTAAAGTTACAGGTTTCATTTGTCCTTCTAAAATACAAATCAACCAATGCATGAAAAACTACAAAAGGAGTGCATAGGAGTACTGCAATGTTGATACAGCAATGTGATATGATTTAATAAAAGAAAGTACATGAAAACCAATATGCACCTGAAGAGGAGTAATGTAACACACATGACTGCTCTGGATGAACTGGGCTCTAGAAAAGTTGCAAAAAGGAAATCTGGGATGGGGAAGCAAGAAAAAACATGAGCCAAAAAGGCATATTACCTTGTTGAGCCAGGTCTCAAACATGGAGCCTTCAGTTGTCAGGAACAAATCTAAACAGGACACAACAGACAGAGAGAAGAGGGGATTCAAGTCAAATCAATTAAGTAATACACTGGGTCATCCGGTAATTATAATCAAACAAGGAACTATTGATCCATAATGAAGAGAATGCTGTAGATTAGCGAGAATAGCAGCACTGAAAATATACACTGTGCTCTAGCTATGAACCTTTGTACCTTTGGAGACTTGATGAATTGATTACTAAAGAAGAACAACAGATCGATGAAGAGTCAGTAACTGCTTGGACTACTAATGTTGCTTTATTTAGACACTTATACCTCAGGAGATAAGATTGTGAACATTAATATAACCAAACAACTATTTGCTATTCAAAGATGTAGTGGAGTGATTGTGTCCTTCGTAGAGGCATGTGTGGCCTAATCCAAATGGCTGCTGTATGTTTTAGTAGCTGATTAGGCCATGTGTGCTTATCAGTGCATGTGGGTCCCTCCCTTTGAAACTGTTAGACCTCTATGCGGTTATTAACAGACCAAGAGTGACGGAAAAAGCGGAAAGGGCGTCAAATGGTCAGTTGAGGCTGGCTCCAAAAGTTAGCCATTACCCATAGATCCCATGTTAAAATGCCCAACTTTACAGTAGAAACAAACATCTACATCACCAAGAATGAACCTGTTTTTTTGTGACAAAGACGCATGGATTGAATTGATTCCATCATAGAAAATTCATAGGATTTTTTTGATATATACATGAATAACACATGGGGGTATCATGTTAACATTTAAACAGCTTACGAAAACATAACAGTGGGATGTAAATATTTCAAAGTTTGGTTATTTATAAAGAGAACAGATCGATATATTTTGGCCATGCTCTTTAACTCTGGCACTAAAAGGCAGTACTTGTTCAATATGCAGTCTAGGTGGATTGAAGATGAATTGGCATCTCAGATCAGTAGAAGGAAAAAACAGGTAAAACGAAGGAAAAGGGATAGTGGAGGGATCTCCTGCTCAAAGCAACTGGATTTCACTCAGCTTTCTGGAGTCTTCACCCCCTGGTAATGCCTGTAGCTCGCTCTATTGGAATCCTATAACCTGCACTTGTACTCATATTGCTTGCTCTTGAAGCTTAGACTGCAGGCTGCACTTCTAATGCCGTTTCTGTGTGAGGGAACGTTTACTTTCATCGCTGCGTTCTGTGGACTGCGGTTCTGCCCCAGTAATTGGACGTGAAATAAATATTGGCATTGATCTGCCTTAGGGCCCTGCTATACTCCATGTGTTACCGTGCTCTGCATGGGAGAATACAAATGATAATGGAATGCGGAGAAAGTGAAGGGAGGAAAGGGTGGAGCAATAATGACAGGAAGAATGAAGGTTGTGCTTAATGACAAGCTGGAAATCCAATATCATGTTAAAAAAAAAAAAAAAAAAACTCTCTGTAAAGCAGTGGCCACTGCACCCAACAGCAAGTTTAAATTGCCGCATTGTGCCTAAAATGGGACAAAAAAAGGAAAAAACTAACAAAAAAATGAACAAGCAACAAAAAAACATATATATAAAACATAAAAATTGCAATCTCCTTCACTGGCTACATACCAAACAGTGTATTGACTGAGAAATGTTCCTCTTTGAGAATACCAATTTAACCGGTCTTGTATTCTGACATGCTCTGAGACTTCTACTGCAGTGATCCCCAGAACAAGAAGGGCCTCACCTGAGGGGATAACCTTTCTCTGGGTGAGCTCCACTCTACAAGCAAAATACAACCAGCTCATGTAAGTGATTATTTTTAATATGTAGGATTTTGGGAATATGTGTTTCATGTTTCCTACTGGGTGGCACCGTGCAGCAGTGGTTAGCACTGTCACCTCACAGCTCATGAGTTCAAATCTCGGCCTGGGGTCTTTCTGCGTGGAGTTTGCATGTTCTCCCTGTGCCTGAGTGGGTTTTCACCGGGTGCTCCAGCTTCCTCCCACAGTCCAAAAACATGCTGAGGTTGATTGGTGACTCTAAATTGTCAGTAGGTGTGAATGAGAGTGTACCTGACCCCGTGGTAGACTGTTGACCTGTTGGTGGCTCTGGTGTCTTTGTGTTTACTCAGAGGTAAAGGTGGTGGCCCTGTACAGCTGTTGCAAAGTTGTGCCACTTTAAAAGGTGTTTAAGGTGGTAAAACAGTTCAGCTTCAACTTTTAATTTTTTAAACTTTATGAATTTCAGACATGTTGCCTACACAGACTCAGACCTTTTTAAGAATGCAAAAATGATAACAAATGCATGCACAGATTATGCATATGTGCACACACACACACTAACAGGATACACAGTCATTTGCACACTGTGTCTATGTGCTTTTCCATGTTACTGTGCGTGCATGTCACACCGGGTGGTGTGTTGATGAGCTTGGTTAATCAGCAAATCAAGCCTCTTAGACAGAATCCAGCCGTGATTGGTTGATTAGGTGTGATGGCGGTGTGTCAAAGAGGGAGACATGGAGCAGCTGAGAGATGCACAGAAAGATTTTCATCTCGTAAACACTTAACATTCTCGCTGTGGGGGTACTCCCCCTTTTTGCTCATCTTACCATTTGCTTCATCTTTTTTTTCTTCTTCCATTTTTTAAATTAGTTTTTTTTAACTTAAGTTCACCACTGCCAAGCTCTCCTCTCCACAATTTTCTCGTTCTTTAGTTTGTGACTAAATCCAGTCCAACTTAAAAGGTCACCGCAGTTCCCTTCGCTTTGTTATTTTGATCCTCGCCACTGTCGAGCTGCGTATTGAGAGTGTAAACTGACAACTCTAAAGTGGGAAGTGCCCTTGAGCATTCACCACATTTTAGCCTGCATTCCCCTTGGTCGTTGCACCACGGGTGGCTCGGCTTACAGATCTGCCCTGAGAGGGAATGCATTTTACAAGTATGTCAAGGGGGATATGGGTGGCAGAAAAGCTAATACCACTTTATAAACTAAACAATAAGGTAATCTTAAAGTGATTCTTTTAACATTATCCTTTTCAATGCGTTGTCCTTTTCCATTCTCCCTTACCTAACTCATGTTGTTTCCCAGAGAGTATTCTGCACAGTCTCATAAAGAGCTGCTAGCTAGCAATATAAACCTGAGTGCTGCCGCCATCACTCACTTTCACTGTTCCAGGGACTTTTACTGGACTGCCAAGGGTCTTTTAGGGACTCATTCAAGTTAAAAGAGATATTATAAAGGGGAATATAACAGAAAAGGGGCACTAAAAGATATACTTTGTGTAATCGAGCTGTTCATTTGTTCCGCCATTACTGCACTTTACCACAATTGCATTTTTGTTTTACACTCGTGTGCTTGTTTTACATTCGTGAGCACACGATTACACTCACATTTATATCTTTATTTTTCTTTCTAGTTTCACTGGATGCCTTTTTAGTCACAATAAACATCCACGTCAATCTCTTTTCAAGTATTATGACTTATATTTATTTTGTTTTTCTCTTTTTTCCTTCCCCTGTAAAATCACAAGCTGTGCAAAGTTAGTGATGCATTTCCATCACCCAACAGTTATCTTTCTACCAGAGAGGGTAGGTGGAGCTGACGTGACAGACTTACTCTTCAAATCGTCTGTGTGTATCTTATCTTTATGATTGTCACTTTGAACAAGTAATTTGTACTCAGCCAAAGCTGCTCCGACTCATAGGTGTAATTGTGAGTTGGCTAAGGAGAAGACACCTGTCGAACGTGTGAGTTAAATCTTTAGCCAATTTAGAAAGCCTTGTTATTGCAAACAGCAGTACTACATTGCTGGAGTCATCCAATTAGTAAAGTTTATACAAAGCATAATCTAACTCCATAGAGTCCATAAATTTACCGCAGCAAACTTATTGTTTTGGAAAAGTACTACTACATATGTGACCAAGTTGTAGAAAGGAGTAAAAAAAATGTTGTGGCTCAAGACGTAGCAGCAAAGTCTGATAAATTGTACTGGTTGGGTTTGAAAACTACAAGTTTAGTTGTAATGTGGGTCAAACAGATGTCAGGTTTTTATATATCTGTGGTTCTGCTGCATCAGTTTAATCCTATTTGTTTTAAAACTGCCCACTGCAGTTTGACATGTCACAGGACTACTTTAGCGACTGAAGCATCTTCATAGATTCTTTCAGCACGTCAGTGAAGAAGCCTTATTCATTGATCCCCTTCTTGTGACAACTTCAGTATATTGAAGGGGTGCTCCACCAAGATCCACCTATTTGTCACACACAGGTCACCCAGTCCCCAAGAGGAGATCCCACTCCTCCTTTATCCACACTCATACTCTACCACAAAAATCGATGGCTGAACCTTTCGAAATTTTCACAACCTACAAAAACAAAGCAATGTCAGACAATGACAGAACAGCCGGCAGTTCAGGACGACACCTAAAGTGAAGGTTGGGATGATTGCATGACTTTGGGTCTGAAAATACAGCTCTCTTCCCTCTCCTCTTTCTGTCCTAAGCCCTTGCCACCAGACGAACATAGGCATATACACAAGCTTCATATGCGGATGCAACACGAGGTTGATGAACACTAACATGAAAATTAATTAGACACAGCTGTGAGCCTTTGGCTATGGTTAGCAGAAGGCTAAACTATGAGGAGCATTCAACACAGCCACTCATCCCCAGCTTTCATGACAAATCTACATCTACACAACCTCACAACACATTTCACATCATTTTCATTACATATTACAGGAAAATGAAGTTAGCAGCTTACCGGTCCGGGAGGAGAACAGCAAACTCAGAATATAGCGGTTACTGGATGGAGCTGATACTAACACGTCTCTGTGCTTATTTTCAAACTTTCTTCTTGATAACTCTGCAAGATTTGTTGCCATTGAATCAGGGCTGTGAAGGGATGTGCCTAGACCTAGACTGATTTTCTAAAGTTTTAAAACAGAGCCAAGAAGAGGTGCAGAATGTAGTTTCTTCTTAAACCAGACCAGCTACGAATTGAATTTTTGTGCAGTGACACCAAAAAATACTGGCTACCCCTACTTTAAATGAAACTCATCATTTATATTACATTTACCCAATTATCTGTAAACACAAAGACTACAGAAGACATACTTTTACTCAATTATCTTTGCTCCTAAATAATCCTTGCATTTGCTGTTTCTCTGTGAGAAAGTATTTTTGCCTTACTTTTCTATTGCCGTGTTTGGATACCTGTGAACTGGCTTCTTGAAAGAAAAGAAAAAAACTGATCCCATACAATCATCTCGGAATTAAAAACAATAAAAAATCGTGTTTCTAAGCCAGGAACTACTGAGAGATACATCACTTGATCTGGAGACTTGTTCTACTTGCTGTGCAACACATTAAGTTTTATTTAACATCTTTAACAACAAGTAAACTACTGTCATCCAATCCTAAAACAATTCAACAACAACACCAATCTGCCCCTTTGCAGTAGGAGCACAGACACGCATTTAGAGCATAAGCTAATGGAGCTGTCATCCTCCACCACTTGGGAAAGATGCATACATAATTGAGGTATATAAATGTGTTTGTGTGTGGGAGGGTGGGGTTGCGTAACAGCAACAGGGATTCAGAGCTCTAAGTGGTATGTTATGTTGCCGGATAATTAAAGACATTCTAACTGTGACGGCTGGAGCAGCCGCTACACCAGGCATCAAAAAACACACGGCGGAGGCAGACTGAGGAAAAAAAGGGAGGCTGATACTGGATGCTGAGGCCATCCTCTTTTTAAGGTGCATCTGAATGCAAAAAAAAAAAAAAACAGGCTTACAAAACAAATCACTACAAAGCACAAGCATGCTAATCCTTTAATTGCAAGAGAGGCAATCTATAATCACTTGATTATTTCTTCTGCATTCCGCTGCTCTCAGCCGCTCTCTCAGACTTTTCTGTTTTGTTAAATTGTCTCTTCCCTTCAAATTACACTTCAAAAAAGCATGCTGTCACACCCACATGGACGGGTACATGATGAGCTGCCTGCATAAACACACGTACACCCACCCCCACACCGCATGACTGATTTCAGCACATTATTTAAATATCTGTGTGTGCATCTGCGTATGAATTTCTTTGTCATCGGGTTGTGATCCAGCCAATCATCTACAATCAGCCAGTCTTTTCACACTAACAGAATAATTGCAAGTGTGTCTGTTGCTAATAACAGGGTTTTAAAAGCAACAACCGCCACAGCTCCAGTATCTTAAAACAAACAGCACTACAAGGTAAATAGTAGCAAACGCCAGCACGCTGCTGCATTTGGAAGGTACTGTAAGGTCTCGGAGCTGTTTCTGTTGGGATCAGCGTGCTGCACAGAGGTTTGATTGGCGCGATGCTGTTCCTGTGAGGACACAGATGATTTGATTTGCTTAGGGCAGGTGTTTACTGTAGGACACCAGAATATGGAATATACCTCATGTGGAATAAAATATCTGCAACCACAGGAGAGTTAGTGAATATCTTTTTAGATTTAAAGTCCCTCTCTGGTCATTGATTAAACCCCTAAAAACTCATCTCCGTGTTCTTCCATAAATATAATTCCTTCTTGCCTTAAAAAACATTTAGATGTAACTCTATATTGTTGCCTCCTCTAGAATGTGAAGATCTAGAAATCCCCACCTTTCTCTCCATGTTCCCCTCCCCACTCATGTAACTTGAGCACACCAGCTCATCTACCCACAGACTCTGCTCGAACCATGTAAAACTATATTACACTACACAATGCCATTCATTTATATATGTCAGAAACTGATTATTCAGAAGAGCAGTGATACAGAAAGCCCTAACTTGAAGTTGACAGGACTGGCCCCTTAAGTTTTTCACATATGAAACCTTGGAAGTCTGAATCTGTTTTCCAAACGGTCATCGGTACACTACAGCTTTAAGCTAAAAATGCTCAGCCATGGTGTTAAGTGGTTATTTCGTTCATGATACACTATATTGCCAAAAGTATTGGGACACCCCTCCACATAATTGAATTCAGGTGTTCCAATCACTTCCATGGCCACAGGTGTATACAATCAAACACATAGGCATGCAGACTGCTTCTACAAACATTTGTGAAAGGACCACTGGACTCTAGAGCAGTGGAGATGTGTTCTCTGGATTGATGAATCACACTTCTGGGTTTGGTGGTTGCCAGGACTGCATTGTGCCAAGTGTAAAGTTTGATGGAGGGGGGATTATGGGGTGGGCTTGTTTTTCACGGGTTGGGCTTGGCCCCTTAGTTCCAGTGAAAGGAACTCAAACGCAATTTCATGCTCCCAACTTTGTGGGAACAGTTTGGGGATGGCCCCTTCCAGTTCCAACATGACTACCACCGGTGCACAAAGCAGGTCAATAAAGACATGGATGAGTCAGTTTGGTGTGGAGGAACTTGACTGACCTGCACAGAGTCCTGACCTCAACCCGACAGAACACCCGTGTAATGAATTAGTGCGGAGACCGAGAGCCAGGCCTTCTGGTCCAACATCAGTGCCTGACCACACAAATGCACTTCTGGAAGAATGGTCAAAACTTCCCATTAACACTCCTAAACCTTGTGGGAAGCCTTCCCAGAAGAGTTGAGGCTGTTATAGCTGCAAAGGGTGGGCCAACTCCATACTAAACCCTACAGATTAAGAATGGGATGTCATTAAAGTTTGTTTAAAGGCAGATGTCCTAATACTTTTGGCAATATAGTGTATGTCTTCCAACATTGAAAAAACACCATGTGGACATGTTAACAAGGAAAAACAAACTTTCTTCAAGTAAATGATCTTAATACTTCTTCTACTATTTCAGGTCAGTGTATGATGTGGAAAAATTCACAAGAGGAAGTATGTAGGATAGTTTGAAACAAAAAAAAACAAACAAAATAAATGAGTTTTCATTTCCACCTTTGAGATCTACACCCTCCTCCATCACCCAAGTTTGATTCTACCTTTGTGCGTTTAGTCCACACTCACGGTTCATTGTGACTGGTTATTTTTCACAATAAAACATTGTCATGGAAAATGAAGCTTCATCCAGTGCAGCCACTGCTGACAAAAGATGGAAAGCAGGAAACCTGAAACACACTCTATCTTGGTTTGTTTTGTTTCTTTTAAAATGGAACATAATGTATACTTTGATGTATGTAAGCTGACTTCACAAAGCATACTAATAACAACAATAAAAACGTCTCTGGAAAATCTGTCAGCATCAGCACCTTGAGAGTTGTTAAAAAAGAACCAGTAAGAGACAGTGGCAACTCCCGTCTCAAATTAATGCAGCATAAAATCTGAAGTTCTGTTTTTATTCTACGCTGAAACAAAGCTGTATAGAGCAATCTGCTTTTACCAATTTACAGCACACTTCATGCACTACATTCAAGATAAGGTGTATCTCACATTGCACATACTGTATATGGTGCAATAGACTGCTAATGTGCAGTTAGATATTAACATCTTTCATTTGTGCAAGCGTAGATAAACTCTTTTTCTCCCCTCAGTACGTCAGACCTCAATATTGTCGACATTTCCTCCAGCCTCACTTCAATGGACTATTAGGCAATAAGTTACACTTTGCAATAGAGGGGAGAGCATGAAAGATGGACACAACATGACATTAAAAAGAAAATTAAACTTGAGTGCTCTCCATCACACTCAAGTAATTTCAACAAGTCCTCTCACATCATGAGACTTCAGTCAATTCTATGTTCTCAGTATCCATTCAGGAAGAAAATTAAATTTTTTTTAGCAGCATCGCTTTTTCACACTTTTCAATCAAAGTGCTTCCTCAAAACTGGGATGAAACCTGGACTTGCAATAGATCAGTCTAGCAAATATAAACGGGCACTTCCGAATTAAAAGAAAGTGACATGAACTAAGTTAATCCAAGTTGATACTCAGATTAAACTGCTCTGAGAAGAGAAGAAGCAGAAGCAGAAGCAGAAGCAGAAGCAGAGTGAGGGGAGATGCACGGTCCTTGAGTTATTCATAGCATCTCCATCAGATTTGTTAAGGGGATTGGAAGCAATTTAAAGGCCTCCGCTGACTGTTTGACTCGAGCAGCATTATGTCTCTCTATTCCATTATGTTGAGCTGCAGTGTGGGGATAAAGACCAGGCTTCCTATTAGCCTCTGTATAAACAGATAGGGTGATGCTAGGCGGGTGCTAAGCCTCAGCAGAGAAGGAGAACTCTGACATTGAGGAGAATAGACAGCAGCAGGCGGGAGGCTATACTATCTACTTGCTTTGTCTCACTATCACCTTCCCTCTATCTATTTCTCTGTGCACACACACATACCTCTTTATCTGCCATACTCTGTAGCCCAGGACAGTAGCATCACCACGGTGAATCAAAAAGGTGTTATGGCTCCCCAGAACAGTAAGCTGAAACACATTCACTGGTCTGTAACTCAGTAAAAATGGATTTAAAGGCAATAAAAGGCTAAATTTGTGACCTAAGGGCCTACCCAGCGGCTGAATATCTAAGGCACATATCACGTGGCCTAGAACGCCCTCGGCAGCAGAGTCCCCGGTTCGACTATGTGCCAGAACGACTATCACACCACATTTAGGTATTAGTAATAATATAATGTGACAACCCCACGTGTATCCCCTTCATCCCACGTATCTTGGAGGCAGACCAGGCAATAGACCTTTTTTCTTAGACATTTTGGCATGTCATAGTAGGAAGTGTATATGTGCTATTGATAGCATTATAAATGAATCAACTTGTTCCAGGGTCGTGGTATTGAGCATGTTGGCTCACCGTCATGGCTTACCAGGGTACTTCATGGAACTGAGCCATCATTAACAAAATTAGTTTCACCTGTACCTTATCTGAAATGTAGCTCATCTTCCATATAGAAGCCGGTCCATGTACACACTGTGTCTCTCTCGTCTATCAACCCTGCATCCATCCGTATTTGCGGTAACCTCAACACGTCCACACCACAAAAGGTCCATGGTATCCAATCACCATCTATTTGTTTTATCCATAGTCTTTGCACAGACTCCCTATATGCCATATTCTTTGAATCTTTGAAATTTGTGATGAAGGTAAGGTTCAATCCAGGAGAAAAAATAGGGCTGTATCTTCAAATATCATCTGTTGATAGACACAGAGGACATCTGTAATTCACACAGAGCTGTAGTACTTAAATTTATGCAGATACAGGTCTAGAGTGTCAGTTATTGTTCTCAAAAGACATCAGAATGAAGAAGAAATTTGATTTCAATTACTTTGACTGTGACATGATTGTCAGCGACACTGTTGACAGTTTGAGTATTTCTGAAACCGTTAATCAAGGGAACTTCGGTGCATGGAGGGCCAGGGATCGAACCGCCAACCTTGTGATTAGTGGGCAACCAAATCTACCACATGAGCCACAACCGCCTAAAACCCGAGCCAAGTGAAAAACATATAACATTTAGGGAGTAGCAGTTTGACAATGGAAAGACCTTGTTGATGACCGGGTTCAGAGGACAATGACTACACTTGTTTGAACTGACAGAAAAGCCATCCATCCATCCATCCATCCATTTTCTTCCGCTTATCCGGTAAAGTAAACTTTCCTGTGGAGGTTGAGAAGTGTGATACCCCGATAGTTGGCACACACTCGCCGGTCCTCCTTTTTAAAAATGGGAACCACCACCCCGGTCTGCCACTCCACAGGCGCCGTACCCGATGCCCACACGACACTGAAGAGACGTGCCAAGACAGTCCAACAATGTCCAGAGCCTTCAGCATCTCAGGGCGAATCTTACTTACAGTTTCTTACTGCCTCCGCAACGTCTACCACGGATATGGACGAAGATTGACAGAAAAGCCAAGAACAAAAATTTTAGTCTGCAATGGGGAAATGCTCACCAAAGCCTGACAGTGGAGGACTGGAAAAAGGCAGTCTAGTCTGATAAATCAGAATTTCTGCTGAGGCTGCGGTTATAGGCCGGTATTGGTGATCTAGAGGTGTAGGGAATGTTTTTTGGTACATTTTGGTCCCTTGAATGCTTTAAATACCACAGCGTATCCAAGCACTGTTGTTGCCTAAATGCACAATTTAGTCTTTTCATAATAATGCAACGTGCCATGAAGCAAAAGTTTTCTCAAACTAGTTTCATGAACATAATTCTGATATCAGTGGACTTCAATGGACAGATCTGAATCCAACACAACACCTTAAATTTAAATTATCAAAGCAACTATAAATTCAGTTTATTCAGAGCTGAATGAAAACCCTCCCTGGTCATAGTTACTTTCTGTTGACTTTCAATGGGTTGAAGGTATAATATCACTAAAGTTAGTTCAATTAACTAAGTAAAAGGGCCTCCACAATGTTGTGCTATGTGCTAATGTTGCAAAATAAAATTGGATAAAAGAAAAAGAAAGCAGGGGAGGGAGGAAAGGGAAGTGGGCGAGAGTTTCTGATAGAGTTGTAGCTAATTAGTTTGTTGACACCAGTCCCCTGTTACTCCAATGCCTGCCACTACATTACAGGCACAAGTACACACACAAACACATGTATACACTAACCCACCCACACTATCCCTTCCATGTGTCTTTTGCTTTCAGCATTGTGGCAACCACAAGCTTCATCAATGTTCTCTAAAATGAGCAGTCATTTCATTCTGCCAGCCTGAGCTTGCAAGCTCCCAATTAGCAACTTGTTAAAAGCATTGGTGCACTTCTATGGAGTTTTCAGGGCATGGTTAGGTCTCCACACTGACTCATAAGTTCAGTCACTGTATCAAAGGCCTTTACAGTGTATACTGTCACATCCTATCACAAAACATACCGTACATACCCCGCCTATCCACTCTCTTCATACACAAAACAATAAACTTTATTGTGCAAAGGTTTTAGGAACCTGGTATTTCGATGTATCATGCAAGACTACCAAGAAGTCATATTGGTCCCCAATTCATTCTGCAGTGCATGTCAGTGACCCCCCAATATACAGCTAGAATCATAAAGAACTATCTTAAGGGCCACACAGAATTCCGATCTCAACAGAGTCAGTCTGAGAATACATGACGAGACAGAATCTCTCCAAGATCCTGAAACAACCTGCCTGCCAAGTACCTTGAAAAGGTGTTAAATAGTGTACCAATGGGACTTAATGCTGGATTAAAGGCAAAGAGTGCCAAATATTGATTTGATTCAGGTTTGTTTTGATTGGTCATGAAGTGTGGACTTTAATTTAAGGGGTTTGACAATAATATCTAACCATTCAGAAATGACAGTCATTCTTTAGTAGTCTCTTTATTTTCACAGGCTCAAAAGTAATTGGACAAAGTAACCTAATTAGGAATATAAGGATTAGTTTTAATACTTGAATGCAAATCCTTTGCAGTCAATAACTGCCTTAAGTCTGGAACCCATTGGCATCGCAAAAAGCTGAGTTTCCTCCCTTGAGATGCTTTGCCAGGCCTTTACTGCAGCTGTCTTTAGTTGCTGCTTGTTTGTGGGTCTTTTCTGCCCTCAGTTTTCTCGTCAGTAAATGAAAAGCAGCTCAGTTGGGTTGAGGCTGGGTGAGTGATTTAGCCATTAAAGAACGTCTAAGTCATTTGTCGCAAGATGCTCTTAGGTTGCCTTTGCAGTATGTTTTAAGTCATTATCCATCTGCAGTGTGAAGTGCTATCCTGCCAGCCTTGCAGCATCTGGCTGAATCTGAGCAGAATGTAAAGCTCTTTAGAGTTCAGATTGGATCCTGCTTCTTCTATCAGCAGTCACATTATCAATAAACACCTGTGACATTGCTACATTGGTAGCCATGCTTCCCAGTGCCATAGTACTGCCTGCAACATGTTTGATGATAATGTGATGATCCTTCCTTCCTTTCCTTCTCCATACTCTTCTCTTCATTCTGGTACAAGTTCATCTTGGTTTCATCCGTCTAAAGAATCTTACATGTTTAGATGAAGTCTAATCTGACTTTTATGTCCTTGACTGCTTTGCATAATGAGAAAACCTACTATATTTAGATTAATGAATGCATCTGTTGGTTGTAGACTTCGACAACAGTGCGCCTACCTCTCTGAGGGTGCTCCTGACTTGACGTTGTGAAAGGGTTGTTCTTCTGCAAGGAGGGAATTTTGCGACCATCTGCTTTAGTTGTCCTTGGACCATTGGTGTTGTTGAAGTCGCCAGTGCATTCCTTCTTTGTAAGAATGTTGTTTTGCACTCTTCTAAAGTTTCTGTTATCGGTCTTAATAGTTATAACAATAATTTAGTTTTTTCAACTGAATGATGACCTGTAAAATTAGAGGGACTATGTTCAAAATTCAAAAAATTGTGTCACTGTCCAAATACTTATGGACCTGACTATATTAGCTGGATAGCTATGGATGGTTGCGTAAGAGTAAAGGCACCTGGATAGTGGCAGAGATTAAAGAGAGCATGACTGCTACAGGAGAGAGCCACAACTTTCGATACCACATTGCTGGATGGTGTGGGGACTATACATTGAAATAAGATGACTGCATGAGCTCATTCATAACTGATTTGTCTTCCTTCTTTTTATATTTAGGATACAGTCTCTTATCCAGAAAGAGAATAGCAGAATTCTGGTCAATAAAGTTATTGTCAGGAAATAACGATGAGCTGAAATGCAACCCATGATTCCTGCAAAATTTTGTAAATTCAATCAGCAAGGTCTACAAACTTTTCCAAATTACTTAATACATTGCTGTACAAAAGTATTTAAGAAGTAAATCTTCTATTTTTGCATCATGTGCTGCTTTTTAATACCCTTGAGCTACTTCACAATGCCAGACAGGTTCTATTTAGTGATGTTTAGGTTCAACAAGCCTGGCAGTAATCATATGTCGGTGTGGCTGGTGAGACTGAACCCAATTGCCAAAAGAATTTGATCATTTGGTAGATTGGTAGCCAAGGGGGCAATTACGTTTTCACATAGGGCAAAGTGGGGCTGGACAACAATTTTCCTTCAAAAAAGAAAATCATCATTTAAAAACTGCATTTTGTGTTTTCCTGGGTTGTCTTTGTCTTACGTTAAAATTAGTTTGATGATCAGAAACATTTAAGTGTGACAAATATGCAAAAATAGAAGATTTCTGTAAAAGTATGTTGCTTGTACGGGCCTATCCGTTAATGTGATGACTTGCAGATCGCCATTGCGACTTTTGCAGGAAAGAATAAACCAGGGTGCTCATTCAGACATGTAGTCGACACATTCAGGATAACCCCCCACTCCCACATCTAATTCCTCTTTCACAATCCAATATCCAGGCCCTGCCTTTCTGTAGTCTACAAGGGCAATCTGAGACCAACAACCATAGTAACAGCAACAAACCCCTCTCCGTGTACCTGTAAAAGGCCTTGCAGCAGCAGTAGCAGTGGTTTATTCAGCCTGCAGTGCAGAGTGGATCTGACAGCCGGCATTGCCACTGCTGCTTTAGTGTCCGATGTGCTGCCTGCGTCTGTACATGTGTACAGACGCTGTCACCTCACTCATCTCCACCATGCTCCAAGCCATTAGGGTGATATGTGCAGTGGTGGGGTGACAAAAAGTAAAATCTAACAATGTAGTATAAGAGGATGAGGACAGAGCAGCAAGGAGAGACAAAAGAATCTACAGAAAGGTAGGAAAAGAGAAAGAAATATAGATTCAAGAGTACCCAGAAGTGATAGAAGAGAGAGACAAAGCCAATCTTTTCTTTTCTTTACATCTATATTGCCCCTGAGCAGGTCATTTGTTAGCCTGTTACTCAGCAAACAGGCTGTGACTCTTATAACCCCATAGGCTGTCAAAAGGACACACATATAAATGCATGAGCACCGCCACACATGCGAAGGCACACAGTTGTGTGGTCTATCCCCTCAGGGCTGCTGTGAAGATGGGCTCAAGAAAGGCCTCCATGCCAACTGATCACATTGCTCTGTTTATGGAGGCTGGAGGACAAATGTCCACTTTTCGTGTGTTTGAATGGTTGAGTGTGTGTGTCTGTGAGATTTTAATAGAGGCTGACAGTCATGAAGCAAAATGAGGATGAAAGCAAAATGTGTGTGCGCCTGCACATCTTTGCTATTATGTTTTGTGTGTTCATAGTCCTGCTATAAGCCATCCTGCAGCCTATCAGTCAAGCCCTCTCCGCCATCGATTTGTTCCCTCTGTCTTTAACCCTTGGAATGATCCATGTCTCAGCTGAGCAGAGGGAGGGCCCCTGGCATTCGGACGGAAATGTCACAGCCGTCACAAGTGAAACAGATACTTTGCCTCCAAAAGACATTTAGGGGGTCACCTAAATCACTTAGTCTGAAAATATGCAAATGTAAAAGTCTGATCTATTGATAACTTTGCCTGTTTCAATGCTAGGAAAAGGAAAGTTATACACAGACCAATGTGTCCAACATCTTCTGTTCTCCCAAACAAACAAAGTCTTTAAAAACATGTCCAGTCATCACAGCAGCTGATACAAAAAAAATATGCAACTTCTGAAACATTTGGTCTGTACAATAGATCCTCAGTGACACCAGCACTGATTTACATGCTGCAGCAGGAAGAATCAGCTGGTAATTTCTCTTCCGAGATGTCTCCCATCCGACAGTGAGAAAAGGCTGTCCTCCAGCTGGCTCTAAATAGTTTTTCAGCCCTTTACACAACTTGCTAAAATGCAACCAGTTTTTTTTAAGGGGGCCCAAACTTTTGTACCACTGTATGTGTACACACAACAGGACACGCATAATGTATAGCTGGTGTATGTACTGAGCTACAGCTACAGGATATAAACAGGAGGATATCAAGCTTGCACCATGACCAAGCATTATAGCATGACATCCTGTCGGCCCCCTGCAGTCTTGGAAAAAGAGCCCACTTTACAGACATCTGACATGTACTGATTCTGCGAGGGTGAAATCAGAAAGTCATCCCAAAGCTGCAGATCCCTGACGGCAAACGGCTGCTCACGTTTAGCTTTGCACAACAACTTGGAGGTGTCTGCCTGATGACTCCGAAGAACACACACTACACAATACATACACAAGAATAAAAAAGTCAAGAAAATTGACTAGACAACAGTCCATGCAAAACCAAAAGTAATCAGTAAGACCACTCATGCAATTCTGAAATAAAGCCAATATACTTCTGAAAAGTTACTCAAGCCCCTGCACTAGGTGGGTTAAAGCCCATTATAGCAGTATGGGCAACATTAAATGAACACATTTGTAATCTCTATTTGTGAAATTTACTATCAATGTATTTAGTGGAATGTTTGTTCACATGACTGGACAAGCTTTTCAGTAGGTTTCTCAACATTTATAGTGAAATGCACAATGTCAGAGTGTCCTTTTAACAGGTGTGGGACAGCATGAACCGTGTGGGGTTGGAGGCAAATCTTCTCTGGCCACCTCCATTGATATGTGGCCCTGTCCCTCTGCTAGCAAGGAACCAGCGGACTGTGAAACGAGCTTTTCCAAACTTGCCCAAAGCCCACAAATACGATTTACTATAGTGTCGAAAGATGGAGCAGAAGAAAGACTTTAAAAAAAAATACATTCGCTGTGCTACTATATCACATACACTTCACTTGTTAATGCAGTGAAATACGACAGTCAATTCTTCCCATTTCGATAAAATGTCTAAACAGGGTGAGAAGGTTTAAAAATGTTCTTCAAAGATGTTTTTTCTCTTTCAGGACTGGCTTTGTCACAAGACCTTTAATAAAGAATGAATGCTGTCTATCAATGTCATTGCAACTGCACTGATTCATATGAAGATACACATAACACCACAAGCATACGAACAAATGTGCATCAGTGTTTATATGCACGACTAACTCTTACATGAACATGTACAGGGTCATTAATAAACTGCACCTCACACTCTGATGCTAGGTGTGATACATAGTGCAAACACATCACCCCGTCTCACATAACCCTCACACATGACTCACAAACACACATACACACGCTCAAGACAAAGTGCAGATTCCAGGCCAAGAACAAAGTATAAAGCTCTGCAGAATAAATCCGTCTCTAAGCCAATATGTAGCTGTACTCCACACTGTGTGACTTCCACCCCGATCCATCAAAACGCCTCATTCACAAACATGGCAAAACACACAAGCGCAGAATGGAGCAATGCTATTCCCGGAAGAAATAATCTCCTAAAACCATTACAGGGAACAACGTAGGTGCAGTAGCTATGGGGAGGATTATGGCCAAACACTCTCATACACGCACACGCACACACACACACTCCATCCTATTTTGCTCACAACACTTTCTTTATGCTGAACATGTGTGTAAATAGAAACTGCTCATGGAACGACTGTAACAAGAAAAGCTCATACCATAGACAGGAACTGAGGTGCATGTGTGTGTGTGCACATGTATCAGTGGAGTGTACGAACATCAAAAGCAATAAAATTTGTATTTGCAATGACACTGCCTGTTTGGTGTAACCGCATACAATTGCAGAGGGAACATTACATATGATTATTTTTAAAAAAACAACGAAACAAAAAAGAAAAAGAAGAAAGAAACCTTTACTTGTCATGAATACTTTTTTTTTTTTTTACAGTATTGTGACATGTCGTTTTCGCATAAGGGTTAAGGGCCTTGCTCAAAGGCCCAACAATGGTCGCATTAGGGTTTGATCCTCTGATCTTCTGATCAGTAGTCCAGAGACTTAACTAGGGATGCACGATAATGCCAATTTCAACCGATCCCGATAATCGATAATTTTATACTTCTTGTAGACGATAACCGATATTTCTTTACTTAACTATAATTTGAGTACAAATCCACTTCCTACTAGAATTCTGGCCCATACAAATAAATAGAACCATTGAGTAGAGCATAAAGAAGTCGACATTTATTGATACTTCTGCTCAAATATTGACCAGCAACTCAATCAAACCCCAATCGTTTTTACAAGTGTTTTATAGTTTTTTAATCGTTTTCCCCCCCCCGCTATGAACGTGTCTATCCCCACTATGAACCGTCAACCCTCGCTAAAAACACGATCTCTAAAACATTAACCCCGCACCCAAAAACAAAGATAACCCAAGAACCCAACCAGAATTCCCTCCTAGACCTCCCCAGCTAGCTGGCTAAGCATGTACAGACCCGAAACAGTAAAACTAGCGAACCGGCTAAACGTTAGCCACCGTATTAGCAAACTCCACAAACGGCCCGAAGCAGGGCCAAGAGGAAAACTAAACCACTGAAAGTCGACTTGTGAAACTTAGAAGAGTGTGCCCAGCAAGGGTCTTCATCAGGCCAAGGCACACTATAAATTGTAGCGAGCAATCTTGTCACCACTCCTGTGACTTGTCTGAAGCAGCCGGTTAGAGTGGGCTTATGACAACCCGACCTGACCGCGCAGTTTTATGACATCACACACATGCGACAGTACCGTCGGGAAGGAGTTCAGGAGCCAGGCATGAGCACAACACACAGACCAACGGCAAGATTCGAAGTCTTTTTTATTATCGGGTCATTATCGGCCGATATTGTTATTATCGGAATTATCGGTATGACGTCATAATATGCCAAAATTGACCGATAATTATCGGACGCCTATATTATGGTGCATCCCTAGACTTAACCGTTGCACCACCACTATCCAATTATATCAAATACTACAATTAAGGTTGATAACACTTGTCAATCACATCACGTTTGTGCCTTTAGTACCATTTATTTTCATCTATGCCTACTCTATTCTATACAGGGTTGCTCACACAGGCACACATGCAAACTCCACATAGAAAGGTCTTTGATGACCAGCAGGTTTGAACAAAGAACCTTCTTGCTGTGAGGCCATGGTGCTAACAACTGCACC
>OMNN01027797.1:0-17692 GCA_900302755.1 Chromis chromis
GCCTGTTCTTGAACTTGGCTGATAGGATCTGTAATTTCCTCCTCCACTGTTCCTCTATATGTATCAGCTGCTGGCTTATTACTGGCTGGCCCTGCCTCGCCTCTGATCTGGCTGTTGTGAGCCAGAGTGTGAAAATAAGAGAGGGAGAGAGGGAGAGAGGGTGAGGGAGAGAGAGAGCTCTTTGTAAGGAGCTTTCAGTGTGTGCTACAGAGGATCATATAGCTGTTCTCAAACACACCAACATGTCCTCTTCAACCCTTCTGCATGAAGCCACCAGCTGGTCCTTCATTACAAACTCATGTTGGGTTCAAACCTACGGGACTTTATCACAGTTACTGTCCAAACATGTGGACATATACAAGACATCTGACTCCTGTTTCCAGTAGCTGTCAGTGTACAGACACACAAAAACAGGTGCATGGGAAGAAATACACAGGTTAATGACACTGAGCACACAGTGACCACTATATACAAGATGTAAATAATGTCTTACAATTGTGCATATAAGGGTCTGGGTTTTATTAGACGGTAGGTGAACAGTCAGGTGTTGGATGTAGGAGAAATGTGCAGGTGTAAAGGCATGAACAATGCTGACACGGCCTTAATGGTTTTGGCCAGATGACTGATTGGAGCGTCTCTAAAACAGTGAGGATTGTGGGTGCTCCCAGTACCTGCCCATAGTGAGGAAGGATAAACTGTGAACCAGCAGCAGGGTGATGGTGGATGAGCTGGAACAAATCTGACCTGTAGCGACTTCAGCTCCCATCTTCAAGGACTTAAAGGATCTTCAGAGGTCTTGTAGAGTCCAGACTTCGGTGGGTCAACTTTGTTTTGGTGGCACACAAAGAACCAACAGAAGGCAGGTTTTCATGTCTTTGAGTCTGCTACTTAAACTGAAAACAAGCCTCTGCCCCACACTGACTTTGCCTGACTTGTAAACAGGCCCAGAGGTGGATCTGTAATGCTATGCAGTTCACTACAGATCTATTCAGTTAAACACAAGGGTTTGAGAAGGTTTATGTTTTGGAAATCTCTTGGAGGTTTACATTAGTTGCCCCAGTCAGCACTGTACTTGTTGGACTCTGCCTTTTTTAAATGACTACACTGTTAGAGGCTGGTAAAAAAGTCATTGTCATAGTTACACTAGTATAAAGTATGACCACATGACCCAAGTTGACAATGTCCCTTTAAATATCTATTATAAAGGTTTTATTCACTGATAAACACAAAAAGCAAAGCATGTATTTTAATTTACCATCTTTACCTTCTAGGGAGCCTATAGTTAACTGACAGTTGGATACATTTGCTGTTTGGAGCAAATAAACACAAGCAGCAAATTCTCCTTTCTATCCGAGCACAGCTTTAGAAAGATACAATAGACGAGAATACTGATTACTTTCTTTAGCTTCAATATGCATGAGCTGGTGTAGGCCTTGGAAAAGCCATCTAAGTCGAGCCTCCATCTGTACTATACAGCTCCTATGTCCCCTGCAGCCATAAGCAGCTAATGTATGGTGGTATAGTTTCAGTTCCACCAAATCCTCCCCCCAGACAATGCTGCTCCGCTTGGCTAACGTATTGTTCAGCCTGTGCGAACCAGCTTCCTATATTAAGAAACTGAGGCAGAGAGAGAGAGAGAGAGAGAGAGAGAGAGAGAGAGAGAGAGAGAGAGAGAGAGAGAGAGAGAGCCCAAACGCCTGCTCGTTCTCCCACTTTCCACAGACATAATAGCATTCTTAGAGTGAAAGAGCAATGTGGGAGAAAGTTGCACAGTCTTCACACTTCACTGGTCCTCACCCCCTTCCCCTCCTCCTCCCCTCTCCCCCTCGCCCTCTTCTTCTTCCTCCCCCTACCTTTTTTTCCTTCCCCTCCAGCACACACACTTTTCTTCTCAGGGGATTCTTTTGAAATGGGACAAGGGAGAGGATGAGATCAAAGGAGGCCAATTGCCACACACAGCATTCCCAGCACTGATTCTGTGCTTGTACACGCACACGCACACACACACACACACACACACACACACACACACACACACACACACACACACACACACGAACCTTTAATTCATTTCCTACATCCAGAGTTTATCTTCTGCCATCAAGAAACTGTACAACCACTACATGGTTCAGCTCACCTGTTCAGTTGTAATGAAAAACTATTACCTGAAATTCTTTGAATACGGTACATGTACCTTAGAGCAGGAAGATTTAGGCTGAGAATCAAGGTGTAATGCAGAATCTTATACACACACAGTACTACAGCTTTGATATTGCAACCTTTACATGACTCGACTTCCTCTCAATCCATAAAGACTGTTGTAGCTTTGTGCACAAGGGAAAACTGTGTAGAAGTGAGCAGGTGATAACAGGCAGTCTTTTATTTAACACTATGAAAACACCACCTGAAGGATCGATCCTCTTTCTGCTGTAGCACATGAACTATACAGTGAAGCGTGTTATTGTCACTTTTTCACTGTTGTGAAAGGTGTGTTCTACTGATGTGAATTTCACACTACTGGTGCAAATAAATGCAGAAAGTTTAGTTATATTGAAAGTAATTTTAAAAGGCAGTTTTAAAGTTTGTCGTGACACTTTGCTTAGATGCATACATTCATCCTAAGGTACAACACAAAGGGAACACATAAGACAAAGCATTCCCAACTCCAGGTCTACATACTGGCTTTTTCCAGAGCTTTTGACCATATCCCATTGTCTTTATCAGCTGATGGAGTCTGCTGAACCTTCATGATACTCCCTTGTGGATGTGTACACATACTGCTGTGGGCACCCCGGATGCATAGTTGTTGTTATTGTGAAGGAGGTATCGGGAAGGAGACCCAAACTTGTGACCTCAGATAAGGACTGTGTCTAGGACTGATCCAAATTCCTCAATCTCCCCAGGTTGTCCGGGCCAGAACAATAATGAGGACAGAATTCACACTCTCATGCCACTCTTTAATTATGATTATTGTCCATATGATGCCTGTGATTCATGATTCGTGTGGTTCATGTTTTGTTCGCAGGGACGCATGAACACATAAATGCCGAGCTGAAAAGAAAATCCCGTGGACTTATGGAACGGAGAACGGAGCATGTGTCCGCGAGTAACGTTACCTGCACACTGACCCAGCGTAAAGTTGAGCTGACTCCTGATTGGTGGAGAAAGAGGATGGTGAATAGTGATTGGCTAAAATGGTTGCTGGGTTGTTACTAAGGGCCAGTTTCTCAGATGTTATGAGGATTAAACTAACTACGATAAACTAGACTATACATAGAGAACAAACTTCTAATGAACAATACAAATACAGTACAAATCGACCCTTGTTAACAGTTATTATACAACTTGTCTGCTCGAGCTCACTTGGAAAAATCCTTTTCATACATGCGCAGTAGGTCCTATCTACATGTTCCATGCATGCACACCACCACCGAGCATCCGCACTATGACCCTTTGTAGCAGAGACCCCAGACGACACAGATTTTGGGCTGTAAGTGGAGGTCAGTGGAGGTTTCTGCATGGACACTTGCAGACTTTAAGAGATGATGACGTTTATGTAAAATGGTAAATGGTCTGCACTTATATAGCGCTTTTATCCAAAGCACTTTACAATGTGTTTCGCATCCAACCATTCACACACACATTCACACACCAATGGCGACAGACTTCCATGCAAGGCACTAATCTGCCATTGGGAGCAACTTTGGGTTCAGTGTCTTGCCCAAGGACACTTCGGCATGTGGGGGGGACAGGGATCGAACCGCCAACCTTGCCATCAGTGGACAACCCGCTCTACCACCTGAGCCACAGCCGCCCGTTTATGTGATGCAGATCCTCATGTACTCATAACACTAGTCTTAGTCAACATAGTTATGATTCATTTCTTAGATTCCAACTGTGTTAACCTGTATGTAAACCTCAGATCTGATAGGTCAAGTTCATTAACTAAAAATCCAATGTCCACCAAGTTTCAGTGATTGCAGCTACCATGTCCAAGTGCAAGTGAAAGTAGCACTGATGACTGAAATGGCTGTTAGCATTGCAGCTGTCAGCCAGTTGTACGACTCATCCATAAACATCACAGAGGATGTTAAAGACACCGTTTGTGCCTTTAGTTGACTAAACTGAAGTGAGTTTGTTGCTTCCGATTGTTGTAAAAGTCTTTCCTCTGAGTTTATAAAATACCTGCAGCATCAGACAGCAGCAGGATCCATATGAGCGTCTGCAAAAAGAAAGAGCCATGCACATTTATGCCCAACAGCAGTAACCTAATTCATTACTTATTATTTATCCCTGAAAGTGACACAGGATCAGTCAGATTCTAACAGTAAGCAACACACTGTACTTTTCTTCACCTCATACTCAACTCATATAAGTTTTTGGGGGTGTTTTTCCTGTTTCACAGCATGATATTATTCCTGAAATTCAGTTATGGCTTTCTTGTGTTATGGCAAGATTTTCAGTGGCTCCATCTTGTGACCCCTATGAAATATTTCTGGAGGTGTCCCCATCTCTACCAGGATCTCACCAAAGCTCTTCACAGCTTTAATATAATTGCATGTCATCACTACAAGCTACTAGCTGTTATCTATGTTCATTTTGGTACAACAGCACATTACAATTGGTGGTTTTCAGGATTTCACCCAATTTGGATGTTGAGTGACTTGAGTTCAAAACCTAACTTATAGTTAGGGCTTCTCAGGATCACCTGAGCTGTCCCTTAGTTATGCTGCTATAGGTTTAGACTGCTGGGGGATTCCCATGATGCACTGGGCTCCTCTCCTCTACTCTCTCTAAACTCTTATATATCACCTATCCCCGCAGTTCTGTTTTCTGTGTACTGCTTCTTCTCTTCTCTTCTCTTAACAGATGTCTCTGGATCTGGAGCTCCACGTCTCTGCTCTGCAACCGCTGGCCTCACCACCTGCTGTCCTGCCATCCCCACCCCAACCTCTCCTGCTTACCACTCCCCCCTCATCCCCACCCCACCCCAACCGGTCGAGGCAGATGGCCGCCTTCCCTGAGCCTGGTTCTGTCAGAGGTTTTTTATTCCCCCCTCCCTATCCTAGGGGTTTTTTGGTTCCTTCCCACCGTCGCTGACTGCTTGCTCATAGGGAATCCAAATGCAACTTTGGATTGTCGGGTTTTCTGCTTTCTGTTCTCCTTACTATGTTAAGCACTATGAGATGACATATGTTGTAAATATGCACTATATAAATAAAATGTAATTGAATTGAAAACCAGTCTCTAATCATTTCTTGAGTTCTATGTTTTGACTGAAGTTTTGTTTTGACTTTTGCTTTCATTTGTTGTTTTTCACTCAATCTTTAGTTAGGTTTAGGAACTAAAACCACAAAGGATCACGGTTTGGGTTAAAATACACACTCCTGGGTGATAACCCCAACTGGAGATTTAATATGCACTTATTCACACAACATAAGAGGTAACCCCCCATCGTTATTGGGGGTTACTTTCTGTTTATCAGTGATCAGAATGGATAATAACATGCCCAATGAGAGTACTAGAAGGTGGAAGAGGTCCCTACTGGCCCCTATGTATGAAAATGATAGGCACTGATAACAGGCCATTTAATGGGCTGTTAACATCCAAATAGAGTGGTGCTTTAGGGGTTTTCTCTTTGTAGATCTCCAGTTATAAGCTTTATGCTAATTTCTCACTGTCAATGGTTCATCTAGTCTCAAGTCCCAGCTAAGCTTGTCCCAAACCTCAGAGATCTGGGAACACTGTTGAAAAGATGACGCACACCATTTCAGTCATGGTGGTTGCGCCCTCCTCCCTGCTTTTCTGAGCTTAGTCCTTCATTATGGGCAGTGACAAGGTCAGAGCCTAAACTGCAAAAAATCAAGACGAGAGACAAAATTGCAATCATATGCCTCAATATTCCCATTACAGGCTTTACAAAAATTATAGGATTCTCTAAAACATCCAAAGAAAACACAGATGACAAATTGCAACCAGTGCTCAGAGCATTTAATTGTCTGAAGCGTTCACGTTGAGTGATGGAGCCAATTGTCATTCACTATGATTGTTCAGCCTACTTAAAATTGTGTGTGCTCAAACATTGTATTGAGCTTTGCCAGACCACAATGAGTTGAGGAAAATTTTTGGGCTGGTGCTGCCCATGATGAGCATAATTTAACTGCATTAACCCTTTTCCCTAAAGGGCCTTTCCTTGTTTATGTAGTCCTTCTAAGCTCACTTTTACCTCCTTTTCCAGTCTCCACCCTTGCTGCTAGGTCCTCCTCTATCTTTTCTCTTCATTTCTGTAGCTGTGTTTCAGTTTTTATCAGTAACGTCAAAGACACAGAGTATTCCTCTCTTTTTCTCCGAATGGCTCTCCTTGTTCAAACCAGTTGCAGTGGACGAAAACAGAAGATGGTGGGAGGCCAAGCCTAAACCTTGGCCATCTGTATTCCCTTACTTCCCAGAAGAACCAGGAGACTATGATTTATACTTTCTGTTGAACAATGCACTTGCAGAGCTCCTGACACACCTCTAACCCCCACCAGAGCAGTCATCAAATGCGAAGAGGAGCTAAATGTGGCCTCACACCTTCTGAGACACCATATGCTACCATGCTGCATACCTCGGTCACTGTGTGGCACCTCTGTTTGATACAGTCCTCCCACTAGTTTCCAGGGAAATGAGATGTTGACTGCAGATACAGAACATAGCCTATACTGAGGCTAATGTGATTTCTGAGTATGATAACAAATGTATCAAGTTCAGGCGGGAAACTCTTGATTGTATTGAAATGTTCCTCTGCTAGAGGTCGGCAGACACTTTGCCCATGTCTAATTCTGAATGCTTTAATGTTATAAGGCTCTTTGATGATCAGATCTATTTTGGCTAAGAGGTTGTCAGTTTTTTGGTGACCCACAAGCAGGAAGTGTGAGTCAGTGCAGATGTACAACATGATAGTTACAGTTATCACAGTTTCAGACTCACATCCAGTTGTACACAGTTAGCCTCTGGGAGGAATGTGCTACATTACTGAATGTCCCATTGTAGCTGCTCCATAAGAAACATCCTCTTCAACATGTTACGGTTCAGTCAAATGTTTCTTTATGGAACACTTGAAAAGTTAAAGCTTTTTATGTGACGTTGTGGGTCCTGAAGTCATAGTTTGGCCCTTTGTTTCCTCACTGGCTGTTACCTGCACACTTTTATTCTAAAGCTGGATTTACTGTATACTTGGTGGTTTTGTAGGGTGACCACAGGTTGATAAAAAGGTTCTGCAGTAACCATCTCTTCCACAAACTTGACTAGACAGTATGCAAACAGTCAAGATGACCAATACAAGATTAGCAACAGGCTTGGAGAGTAATGGAATACATGAAAAGGCAGTTTGTAATTATGATACAAAAAAGGCCACTGTCATCTTTTAAAGTTACAAAACAAACAGACATAATCAGATTACTGATACATTTAATAAAAGGGGGGATTACAATTTCAAAACACATTTTTGAATAGGCTAAACAACAATATACCACCATACCAGGGCTGCCAACTCTCATGCTTTTGTAACCCTTTCTGTAACCCTGTCATGCACATGTATACACATAAAAAAAAAAACTAAAAAAAAACTTAGTAGAAGTCCTCTTCTTGATTTTTTATTTATTTTTTTGCCTTGATTTGAACATTTATTATTGGTGAAGTCCAAAAGTCACAAAAGGTGATCTGATTAGGTAACATTATTTTAATGTTGTGATACTTGGATTAGGTAACTGACTGCGATCTATAACAGGTAGCTAGTAGCTGTATTGAATATATAAGTAACTCTTCCAAGGCTTCTGACTGACCACAGTTATGTAGAAAAATTAAATGAAGAATAGTGAACTCCTCTAAAACTAGTCTGACTCACAGATCTAGGTTGTACGTATAAGCCTCCCATTGGCCCAGCAGTGCTTTTACAGTCACTTCAGTTCAGCTCCAAAACTTACTGATACTAATTACTGGTAACTGGCAATAGTGATTCAGTATCATCAGTTCACTTTGAAGATTTGTTCACACATGTACTGAACACCTGTAGGCTAACTTGGTTTTAATGTTGGTCTTAATATAGAACAGTAAATCCAATGTTAGTCCCATCCTGTCTCACCTGTCCAGGCATGTCTGATTCAATTCTGAGGCAACACGATTGCACATCAGACACAAATTAGCTTTTGGCAAATTGAACACAATTCAAAGCAGCAATTTATGAAATAAATAACTAAAGGAGAGGGATGTGGAGATAACTAAATGAAACAACTGGGGTTCCTGACCTTTTTGTTTTCTTTTCTTTCTTTTTTTAGCGTGGCTAAGCTGTCACAGATTCACTCCACACACAGTCTTTGCCTGTGTTGCAAGCAGGCTAAAGCTGAGGTCTGTACAGTCGCCACATTGGCTGGCAAATAAAAATGCAGTATTCACAATAATGCAATAATGTATTTTAAATGTACATAGATATTGTTTGTAACGTTTAATTAAAATGCCATATTTCTGGGTTGATGGTTTAACCCTAACCCTAACCCATACAAACCTAATCTCCCACCTTGACGCCTAAACTTAACCTATTAATTTTTAATATTTACAAATATTCGCCTAAACCTAACCCTAAATCACAAAAATATACAAACCTTTCCCATCATCTACAAACCTAAACCTAATCTCCCACCTTGACGCCTAAACTTAACCTAGATATTAATATTAATGTTTAATATTTACACATATTCGCCTAACCCTAAATCATCAAAATATAAAAACCTTTTCCAATCTATCCTAAATCTAAAACTAAACACCTACCTCCAACATCTAACCCTAACCAACAAGAACCTGAAATATTGATCTATTAATTTATTCATTTTTTATTAATTATTAATGATTGATTTTTAATAAAACTAAATATAAAATACACCAAAGTATAAAAACCTTTCCCATCATCTCTAAAGCCAAATCTAATCTAAGCCTACCTCCACCGACAACCTGGACAACCCTGGAAAAAGGAAAACGAATAAGAATGACAACAAAAAAATATGGAAACATGACTTGAGAGATACGACAACGAGCGACGGCCAGTGTACTGCCTTTGATTCCCCAGATTCAACTGCCAAGTCGAAAGACGAGGTGGGGGGAGTCATCGAGATAGTTTCACCTAACCCTAACCCAAGTCCAGATGCTACGATTGAAACTACGAGGATCTGGTCTTGAGACTCTTCTGATTCAACAACTAACCTTGATTTGTATATTTCCAGGATCTCGTCATCTTTTGTCATAATCTGATACCAACATGTCCTCCACTTCTTCCCTTTCTTTCATTCTTCACTCGCTGCCCATTAGAGCTAAAATGGTTGACGTTGTATCGCCACGAACAATGCCGTCAGAAACTGAGGTTCACGTGGCGAGGAGCTTCCTCACCAAGATTTTACGAAGCTCCATGAGGTACCATCCAACTAGCTTGCGTCGTCTAGTCGTCCTTACTGGTAGTCCATGGTGAACCCAAGTGATGTGTGGTCGAGTTCGTACACTGTGCTTTCTTTGTCGTATTTTGCAGTGTGTGGTGTTAGTTGTCCAAACTTGATATTCTTTAGTTGTAATTTGTGGTGCTTTGATCAGTCCTGTGATGTTAGCGTGTTGTGAAGTTGACCCAGTATGTTATATCTGTCTTGGTATGTTGTTTCTATTCTGTTGAACATGGGTAATTCTTTTCCTTCTCAACATGCTCTCCAGGAAGAACCGCTTCAAAGGGTATGTGCAAGTTTGATGCAGACAAAATAACACAGACATGTTATTAGTTTACCTTTGTGAGGTTTTTACCAAGGTGTGGATGGTGACTTACCTGGCTGGAAGAAACACATGTAGGTTATTATGTCTCACTGCGACTGTAGTCCTGAGTTTGTCCTTCATGTTGTTAATGGAGTCTTATTATTTATTAATACTGGCATCAAAATGCAAGAGTATCAAAGTCTTGTTTGATATATTCAGTCAAGATATTTTAATATGGCTTTTCATATGCAAATGTTTCTTTGGTTGTTTGGTGCCGACACTGGAAAAGTCTCTGTGGACTTAGTAGTGGGAATATTTATAGTGTTTGAAGTAACATCCTCAGGTGACAGAGTGCACAATGGACCCTTGGAGAAGAAGGATATTGGTGCTTGGTATTATTAAACTCTGCAAAATCCTGTCATCTGTCTTCTCCTGAAAGGGTTTGGAAGATGCCAAAGAAGCAGAGATGTCAAATACTCATTGTGTAAAGTGTTCTGTTGCCTCTCTGCCTTGCAGGAAGAATGATCCAGGCTCGCGGCCCCATTCCTGGCACTCCTCCAAGCTGACAGAAGAGGACTCTGAGCCGGCCGGGAGAGAGGCCACTAAAGCACCAGTCTGGCAGCCAAAACATGAAGCAAGGTGAGCTTTTTACCCTGCGTTAAACAGAGCAGGACATACAGCCAACAAACTCAAGCATTCATTTAGTTTCTCTGATGATCCACTCTAGGCCCAAAGAGTCAGCCACTCAAGGGGACCAGAACACCCAGCATCAGCTAACCGGTCAGTTCAGCTCAGTGAACAACATGGAGAGACTGGAGCGTCCCTCCCATCCCTACCCACCAGGACGTCTTTCCCCAACTAAATACATCAGCGGTGCTGAGCCGCTCTCTGGACCAGGAGGCAAAAGAGACTCTGGGTTCAGCTGTTTCTCCAGTGGCTCCAGCCCTCCTGTTCTTGACCCCAGCACATCTGGTCGGAAGGGTACCAGCACCGAGAACATTTTCTTCAAAGGCCTTCAGAGTGAAGGACCTCAGCAGACTGAGCGACCCAGGTACCTGCAGCCAACACTGGGGAACGGAGGCTGGGAGGGGTCAAGGGCAGAGGATCAGCCTGCTTCTCGGGTTTCCTTTGCAGGGAGGCCAAGCATTGGTCCTGTGTGGCAGGTACCGGAGAAGAAAAAGTCCCAGTCACCTCCTCCTCCACCTCCTCCCCTACGCAGTGACAGTTTTGCAGCCACAAAGGTGTTCCCTTACTCTGAAGGGCCTGGTGGTCCAGCAAAGACCCATGGCAGATCAGTTGAAAAACTGACAGAAACCCACAACCAGAATGGCCTCAGATCTCACCAGGATAAAACCTCAGAGGCCAGACGTAGCTTCAACCCTTTGCCCACCAAAGACTTCCTCCATCCCAACACGGCACCTGATCACAACCATAACCAGCTGCACCCCAACAAACTCTTCTCTTTATCCAGCAATGACGTCAGACAGTCTCATTATACCCAACTACCTGCCCATCACAGGCAATACAGTGATGAAAGCCCCTTCTACTTGCAGACAAGAACAGCTCCTCCCACTAAGACTCAAAGCGTAGGAAGCTACTACCGCAGCCTCCAGGATCTGCCCACAAATGCTTTCAGTCGCAAACAGATACGGAACTCTACAGCATCCATGACAAGTTTTGTCGCAAACCCAAACCTGGAGAGTGGGAGGCACAACAGATACTGGCAAGGCCTAAGTAAGCATTCGGTTCAGACTGCTGAGCACAAGGCCTGGCAGGGCAAGTCGGAGGGCTGGAGGGGGGAAACGGAGAAACCCCTTTGGGTAAACAGCAATGAAGCTGGCTTTCCAAGTTCCATGAAGACAAACGTTAAGGCAAAGTACTCTCTACCTCAGTCCCAGATGCCTTACTGTGAAAATAAGGAGCGCAATGGCCACTCCCATTTGGGGAATGGTCTACACTACGACCACCAGACTTCTGAACGTTCTGTTCAAAGCCGAAGCCCAGAGGACACTGCAAAGAGAGGTGAAGGACACTCTAATGACATGAAAAGACACTACCCAACACATCAAAGTAATGATCATAAGATTAGTATTTCAAGGCACCAGGACCCCTGGGTACCTCAAGAAGACAACAGAATATCCCCCCTGAAGACCCCCCTTCTTCACTCTCTGGCCCAGGAAAGTAGGAGTCTGGCAGAGAGGCAACCAGCAGCCTCCACCACGAGTGTGATGCCAACCCAGGACCCCGGTGACACCATGGCTACCAGCGGTGGAAAAGCAAACCGCCGCAGTGACCGCTATGCCACCACCCTCCGCAAGGAGATCCAGCAGAAGCGGGCCCAGCTGCAAAAGAGCCGCAGCGCTGCAACCCTGACGACTTGTGATGCAGAGGATGAGGAAGCAGAGGAGTGGAGATCCATGGAGACATCTACGTCTTCTGGTGTCTCCTTCTCAAATACCTACAAGGACCACTTAAAAGAGGCACAAGCCAGGGTCCTCCAGGCCACCTCCTTCCAGAGACGAGACTTGGAGCCCCTGGGACCAGAGGCGCCGGTACTTAAAACCTCCAATGGACGCATTAGAGGACGTAAGCGGTTCCACCTAGCGAAGAGGACACACTCCTTTTCCGAGCCTGACAAGATGGACAAAGTGGGAGTGGAGGGAGAATCGCAAACAGGCTCATTTGGGGAACGGAGGAAGCTCTTTGAGGCCAAACCGGCCTTTTCCAGGCCCGTGCTGAAGTTAGGTCAGAGTGCAAACTTGAACACAGATCTCGATGAGACTGGCAAACCCAAAGAGAGACCTCCCTCTAGAGAGCCAGAGGAGGCTAACCCATCCACAGACCCCAACCACCTCAGTCCTGGACATAAGCAGGTGTTACTAGAGCAGCAGAGGCTCGGGACCTTCGCTGAGTATCAGGCCACATGGAACAAGCAAAAGAAGTCATCGGAAGCCAAGACGCAAGGGAGGTATCACTCAGCGGAGAACATCTTGGATGCAGGTGCTGAGGAGAAGACCATCTGCGTCCATGAGAGATCCAGATCTTCTCCTTCTGCTGACTTCTACACACAGGTATGTTTGGGTATTTCAGAATCCTAAGGGTTAAGGCATAGACCACTTAAACCAGGGGTGTCCAATCTTGGTCCTCGAGGGCCCCTATCCTGCATGTTTCAGATGTTTCCCTCTTCCAACACCTGATTCAAATGATCAGGATCGTTATCAGGCTTCTGCAGAGCTTGATGATGAGCTGATCATTGGAATCAGGTGTGTTGGAAGAGGGAAACATCTAGAACATGCAGGATAGGGGCCTTCGAGGACCAGGATTGGGCACCCCTGACTTAACCCATAATGTTTTTGGCTGTTTGGTTAGGATAGGTCTGGGCAACGAAAACTTACCGTTTATTTTAAGGGAGATTTTGGGATTAATTTCCTTTAGATAACGTCGAGGTCAAAGTTTAAATGCAAGTTGTTTTAGGTGTTTGAACGGGAACTAATACTGCTGTTTGCTGTTGAGGACACAAAACCGTTAACTTTGCTTTTCTCTTGCAGAATATTCCTTCCTCATGGGGAGACCATCAAGCCCAGCAGAGCAGTTTAACCCCGAGGTAATACTAACGATTAGCTCCTAAACTCTAAATGTAGAGTTAGTGAATATTTGAGTTTATTGCTCCAAAGCGTTCAGTGCAATAGATTCCCAAATAAACCAGGTCAAAGACAAGTCAAACAGGTGATCGCTGCACTTTCTACGTGTGTTGTAAAGAAATGCCAGACGCCTCCCTCCTCACTCCGACTTGTCAGTTTCTCTGGTGCATCTGGCAAAAAGAAAAGTTTCATGTAAATGTGGAATGTAGGTGGTCTGTGAGATCTTCGCGCAGAAAGAGAACAGCTCTCAGTCTCTCCTTTCAGGTTTCCTATGCTGAAAGGAAGTGATCGTTTTCTGACATACTAGATCCTTTTTATCGTCTCTGCTCATGTTGAGGTGAACAGTATCTCCTGGAATCCGGTCGTCAACAACACCCAGATTTACAAAAGTGTCTGCCCAGTTATAGGAGATTTACGGCGGGTGGAGAGTGTATCAGTTTGTCCTTGAGCTGCTGCTGACAAAGAGCACTTATCTGCTGCATATGTGATCAGTGTCTTTGGTAAATGTTGAAGCAGTTGCTCCTTTGTTGGTGCGACATAAACACCTTTCAGGAAAAATGAAATTCAGCCTCATCTTTCAGCGTAGCTTTCACCAAGAGGCGTCAGCTTAAGAGCTTCTCACATTCTTTCTTTCTAGTGTTACAGCGTTCACCTTTTTAAGGGGCGGTATTATCCAGTGTGTCATTTCAAAAACTGAATTCTAAGGTGATTTTGAGGAATTAATTTCATCCTAAAACGTCAGAAAATGATCCTGTAGTGTGTCTTCTGTTCGTCAGGCTGCCTATAATAATGATTAGGTGTTTTAAACAGTTTATGAAGGAATATTTAAAGCGTTTAGTTATTTCGGGACCCTTTCACGCCTAATTTGTTTGGTTTGGCCCAACCTTGGTCCGATGAAGAGCTGGTCTCTGCCCGGATAAAACTGAACCATGGTTCAATTAGTTACAGATCAATTATAGAAAACTACTGCGGGTTATCCAGAACCGGAGAAAGAAAAATGAGCTGTAATAAAAAACAATGCTGACACTCTCTGGATATTCAGACGGAATGAGTGAGAGAGGAGACGGGAGGATAGGAGAGCAAAGCCGCCTGAAGATAAAGAAACTACAGATGTTTGAAGTTGATAAATTATCATCCTTCTATTATGAGACAATTTAAATGTATCTGCAAATATAAAAGAGGGAAAAACAACAAGTTTCTAATGGGTTAATAATACAAAAGAGAGTTGCCTTGGCACAGAATTCCTTTTTGCAAAACCTAGAAGTAATAATTGCAACGATGATGATTACAAAAAATGCTAAATGCTAACGATATTAGCTGTAAAATCATCCTTTACATAACTAGTGTCTGTCTCCGTCTCAGCTCACATGTAATCCAACCCCAGTGTTTGGTTTTCAAACTCATGGCTCAGGTTTCCACCGCCTCACTAAAGTCTCTAAACAGGCCGAGTGTCCAGTGATGTCAGATAAAGCCACCAGTCCATGTGTTTGTGGAGTCAACATGTCCGTGCTTTAGCCAGATGAACATCCTCTTTGTCAGTGTTCATCTTGATCCTTAGTTTGCTAAATAAGCTGCTGAAAGATCATTTAATCTATACTTCATATGTACTAGATGTACTAAAAACACCAGTCAGACTTGTTTTTGTCCTCAGATGTGGTTTGAAGCTAAAATAAATCCCTTCTGACTCAGGACATGTTGATGTCCAATTTCTTCCCTGTACAACACAAAACCAGCACATCCAGTCGTGAACAGAAGTTTACATCCATTTGTGAAGATCATGTAGATCACTGCAGTCTTGAGCCTACTATAACTCACTGAAACACCTTCTGGAGTAACGTTCTGTGGCCACAATGACCAGAAATATGCCTGGAGGAGAGAAGCTGAGGCCTTTAACCCCAATAACCAGCATGGAGGTGGCAGCATCATGCTCTGTGGAACTGGAGCTTTACACAAAGTCAATGGAAGAATGAAGAAGGAGGATTAGAACCTAGAACCATCAGCAGAAG
Source organism: Chromis chromis (assembly GCA_900302755.1). NCBI lineage: Eukaryota > Metazoa > Chordata > Actinopteri > Pomacentridae > Chromis > Chromis chromis. The sequence continues at coordinate 15,413 of OMNN01027797.1, forward strand.
GTTGATCTGGAACACAGTTGGATGTTTCAACCAGACAACACATCAAAGTGGTAAAGAAATGGTTCAATCAGGCTGGAATGAAGGTTTTAGACTGGTCCCCCCAAAGTCCTGATTAAACCATCAAGAACCTGAAGAAACAAGTCTGAGTCAGAAAGACGACACATCTAGTTGGACTGAACTAGTTCTGTCCAGATGAGTCAAAGAGAAACCAGAAGCTTGTAGACGGAAACCAGAAGAACCTAGTTAAGGTGGAAATGGACATTTAACCAGACGTGAGCATTGCTGGATGTTTATTTGGACCCAACAGATTTTGTCATATTTCCAGAAGACTCGTGACAAAGATGCATTTTTTAATTTTTCCAACTTCAATGCTATACAAGGTCTTTACAGGTGTATGTTCTTCTGTTCATGGCTGCATGTCCTGGAGTATCAGCGTGTAACCAGAGTTTATGCAGGACAGATCAACTGAATGTACTGGTTTACTTCTGTAAACATCTAAACATTAGAATTTCCATGTATAAAGAATAATTTTGTACAACTGAGAGCTATTCTTTTACGTGTGGGATAGAAAATAATTCACAGTAAATGTCCAGAATGACATGAGATATTCCAGAATCAGATGATTAGTTTCTGTTGTGCTCTGATGACTTAGTGACATCAGGTATTGACGAGGTTTGTCTCTATCTTGACCTCTAGAGGGAAGGCGGAGAGCCGGCTGCGATGCGATCCTGACCACAGCCCACAGTCGGTCCCATCGCTCCCCAGAAGCGATGGCCTCGTCCCAGGCCTCTCCGACCACAGGACCAAACCAGACTCTGCCGGTCCCTCCCACACCACACTCTCCTCTGGGCCTCTGGGCCTCAGCCCCAGCCCTGGCTCGGAGCTCCAGCCTCCACAGACCAAGAGCCTCCTGCCGCCACCCAGGCCCCATTTAGGCCCAGAAACCACATCCTTCTCCCAGGAATTCCTCGCTGGCGCCCAGGCAGACCCGGCAGCTCTCCAGCCTGAGTCCGGCTCTGCTTGTGACACCCAGCACCAGGCTGCAGCCCAGGCCTCCTCCTCCGGCCCCACCCCGGCCGGCTCTCCTCGCCTCTGCAGGACGCCCGGACCAGACATGAGTAAAGGAGGCGAAGAAAACGAGGAGGAGAAGGAGCCGCCACCTTCCTGTTCCTCATCCCCGTTTTCTACCTGGACTCTGCCGCTTCCTTCTGCAGACCCACTTCGGTCTCCGTCGCCACAGTTTGCGCCACTGAGGCTGACCGACAAGCCGCCCGCCGTGCAGGACGACTCCCCGCTCAGGTAAGCAGCTTAGCCTCAGAGCTTCACGCCTCCTCGTTATGTAAAGCTTTTCCCTTCTGCTCCAGTGGAAGAAGCTTTGAGTCGCAGTTTTAGGTAAACAAGTCCAAGAGAAACCGAACAATCTGACCTGGAGTCACAAATTTGTAAGAGCATGTGCCTGAAATGCTGCCGCTGGAAAAAACATCAGAGTCTGATTGTGTTCAAACTGGAGGCTGTAATTTTGTTAAAGCCACACAGCTGCTGTGACCTCTGGTTTCCACTGCAGTTCAACTGTACGATCCATCCTTTAATTAGGTTCTTGACTGCTGTACGTGGCTCTGATGAGTATTAAAACGCAGACCGGTACCTCACAGATTCATCTTTAACAGATTTCATTCCCTGAAATATGAAAAATTTAGTTTTCTTTAGTCTTTGAGACGAGCCACCATGTTGAAAATAAGTGAAATTATGAGTATAGGATGCTGGAAAACGTCACGCTGTAGTGTCCAGGTGCTCTCACATCCAAGATATTAAAAGGCCTATGTGCATATTGGACTATTTGTATGTACTAATGAGCAATACGGTGCTGCTACTAGAATAATATGCCAGAAAAACAAGACAAACAAGGATCAACCATGTGGATCTAATTTGAGAGTTTAGATTGAGCCGTTTGTTTGTTGAGCAGCGATGTAGAAACAGGAATAAAAACATTTAGTCTTGTGTTTTTAGGATCTGTAGCGTCTCCTGAAGGTAACAGTCCTTCAGGAGCTGACAGGTTTCTTCCTAGATGGTGTTGAAGGATGGATGTTCTCCTCCCAGTCGCTTCCATTGCTGCTGTAACGAACACATCAACACCAAACTCATTTCTAAGTCTGACCCTGAGCTTTTCTTCTGATCCAGGTCAGAACATGAAGCGACGCTGCCCTCAGTGATGGAAGTGGGCAGTCCGGTGAGGAAAGTCCCGGTGAGGATCGTCCACGCCGAGAGCAGCTCGGAGCGGGA
>OMNN01027800.1:0-14032 GCA_900302755.1 Chromis chromis
TTGTGTTTGAACAAAGTTGTGTTTCTTGTGGAAGGTGAACAGCTGGACACAGGTGAGATGGATGACTGTGAGTAAGTGCATTGATGCTGATCTTTCTCTCTTCTTGCTGTTTTTTTTTAGGAGAAGAGCTCAAGGGGAAGATCACTGTGCGTAAAAACAAGAAGGATCCTCGCTCACTGTTGGTCACCTTTGACCTCGGAGACAGGAAGCAGACTTACAGCCTCCAATAACGTCAACTGTCTCATGGTACATCCAACAAACAAATATAGGCAACTTATTATGGACCATTTATGAAATCACAAAATGTTAGGATTGTTTCTCTTTCCTGTAATAAAAAAACAATGTTTTCTGAGATATCCTCCTTGTCAGTGTGTTTTAATAAGTGCATGGTAACATAATGAAACTTGTTTTATTGTAAAGCCATGTTTCAGATGCCCATTTGACATCAGTTATATCTCTAAGTCACCTCTTCAAGCTCTGCACGCCTACATTTGTGCTGGGCCACTTCAGGACAAGCAGAGACTTGCTTTAAAGCCACTCCAGCATTGTGTCGACTTTGTGTTTCAGGTCATCGTCATGCTGAAAGGTGAGCCACTACTCCAGTCTCATGCTTTCTTTTAAGGACTTCTCATTCTTCTCTCAATTCTGACCAGTCTCACCATACCTTTTGTTGGGATGTACCCTCCATTGCATGATGCTGCCACAATTCACTGTAGGGTGTTGTTAGTGGGTGGTGAGCAGTGCCTGGTGTTACACCCAGATGTTTCAGTGTTTGTCTCATCAGTCCAGAGAATCTTTTTCCTCGTGCTCATAGGACCCTTCTTCCATTTCTTTCAATGGTTCTCCCATTTCTGCAGAGCTCTTCTCTAACAGATCTTTAAGGACTTCCAAAGAACCCTAACTGACCGAGGCCCCTTAACACCGAGCTCCTGGTAACAGTCAAAGCCATAGAGTCTAATCTACCCCACGCCACAGTTTTCCACAAAATTCTACAGATAGTTTATTGGATCTTTTAGCTTATTTTTTGTCCTGGTGTGCAGCGTGAACTGTGAGACTGTACACTGGTGTGTGTTCAATCAGTTCTATTTTCCACAGAGGGACATAAGTCAAGTTCAAGGCATATATTCAATGCAAACGAGTTCCACAGCAAAAGGGTTGAATATTTTTTTATATAAGAAGTGTTGCGTGACTAACAAAACTTAGTTAGCCACAGGGAGGGGAACACAGGGATCTATCCGACGCGCTGTCTTCAAGGAGGGAAAAACACAAAATCATTGCTGCAGTTTAACTGTTTATTTTAACCCCCTTTCATTTACAAGTCACTTCCAATATTAACTTCAGCGGTCAACAGAAGTATCAGCCCCTGCCTCCTCTCTCCCTGTATCAAACAAAACAGATTCACAGGCAGGTGCAGGTGATTTTAATCAGTCAGTCATTCAGCCCAAGTGACACACCCTACATCCACAGCTCCGCCCACACACACACTCTTTAGTGACAGGTGTGAAAGACATCCTTGCCTCTACAAGAAGCATTTTACTTTTTGATTTCATCATAAATTTGCACAAAAAAATCATTTTGTCATTAGGGTATATATTGATGTGCCAAATCCCTGTTTTATATATTTAAAGTGAAATCTGTCCCAAAATGTGCCAAAAGTGCCAAAACAGCTGTATAAGGAGCCCATTGAAGTGTGAAAATCATTTACTTTTATAGACAGTTTATCCCAAGTTTACCTTTAAATGTCTTCAAATTCCCACACTCACTGGTAGGGATTCCGAACCCCCTCATCACGCACCATTTCTTACGTGCATCACTTCCTGATCAAAATGTCCACCCACAAAAAAGGCTCGAGGACCCGGCTGTTCTTAGTTAAAGAGATATTGTGCCCCTGCCAGGCGTTTCTCCTTCTTATTGTCCTACTTTGAGCTGCGTGAGATCTAACCAGGGGCATCATCCATCTTCCGTGAGTTTACTGGGACAATGCAAAATGAATTTAAGCTTTAAAAAGGCTGACTGAAGCCTCTTTACATACTTCATTGAGCAGCTCTGCTTACAATTAAAGCTTCTTTTTTTTTTTTTCCTTCTTTCCTTCCTTCCTTCTCTGCCCCAAGATGATGAATCCTGAACTCTGAGAGAGTGTAGTCATCTATGAGGAGGAGGAGCAGACTGTGAGGCTGGCTGCCTGTCTTATTGGTGATTTGACAGTCACATCTTCTGATGTATTTCTACTGCTTCTGTGTCCTCTCTGCCATTTTATGAATACAGTCTGGTCTGTGTGCTGACCTCAAACCGGGCACAAGAACACAGGCTTCTCTGTGTAGGAAAAAAATGTGTCTTTAAAAAGTTGAGTTAAGAGAAAAACTATCCACTGGGCTGTTGTTATATCTTAAATATCTTGTCAACTCTTTCACCACAGTCCATTGAATAGTGTCACTTTTGAACAGATGCCTCACAACCTGGATGACTGAGATGAATCCACCCAGACTTTTTAAAAGCCTCACTGAATTCCTGCAGCACCATGCTGACATTTTATGATGTGCTCTCTGCTAAATGAACAAGAACTGACGTATCCTTTGATGTACATGGCAGGAAATTAATTAAAAAGGTTGATTTTGCAGGGTTTCAAAATCTTTAAAGTGCCTTTAAATAGCCACCGTTGTTTAGGATGCTGATATTAGTGATCTAAACATTAGCTGCTCATTTTGATTAATAGTGAGTTTTGCAAATCTTTTGCACTTAAAAGCTTTTTCATAAAGAAAAATATTCTTATTTATTCTTGAAAAAGTCCACATATGCGCAGTTTACCAATCAGATTCAGACACTTTATGTTCAAATGAGTTACAGGATATATGATTGGTCAATATTGTCCTTGAAAACCTCAGTCATGCAAATTGGGAGCTCAGAGAAATGTGCTAGCTGCTTTTGTTTAGGTTTACCTATATCAGTGATGTTTATTGTCTCACAGGAGTAACATCTTAATAAATGCTGCCCTTTGATAGTCGGTTTTGCAAATCGTTTGCACTTAAAAGCTCTTTCATAATGGAAAATATTCTTATTTATTGTGGAAAAAGTCAGAACATGTGCAGTTTTTATGTTTGATTTTGCGCATAGTTTCTTAAACAGATTCATTCACTTTGTTTTGAGATGAGTTCCATGATAAATGATTGGTCCATACTGTCCCTGAAAACCCTCTAACAGCCTCATAGTCATGCAAATTGGGAGCTCAGAGAAATGTGCTCTTGTTTAAAGCGAAATAGCTGCTCCAACAGTCATTATTAGTCCAATTACAGAACATCTTAACTGCTCCTTTCTGAGGCAGTCGCACGAATGATGGGCCGAACTTGAACTGAAGGCTCAGTCAGGCCGCTCTGCTGCTGGAGATGATGGTGATGATAATGGGAGCCGTGCGCCTCTGGATGACCTCCTCCTGCTGAATCACTGCTTTCCAGGCGCTTGAAATGGATGCGGCTTCTTATCACTCCGGCGACAGAGGGAGTGATCAATTAATTACACGAGCTCGTGTAATTAACGAGGAGACACTCGGAACCCTCCTACTCCTCCTCTCCGACGAGGCAGTTAGTTCACCTCCTCCATCATGATTTAGTCTGCGCCAAGTAGAAACCAAAAATTGAGACCCCAAAGCCAAGTTTAGTTTACTGAGGATACAGTGGAGTCGAGTTTAAATTAAACAGATTAACAACTAGAGCCTCTTACTGATCTAAATGCCACTGCGGTGACTTTACTTTGCTGCTGGTGCGTAAAGCTCTCCAAACCATTTATTTATTTTGAAATGAAACATTTAAACGGCTCACGAGAATCAGACCTGCATGTGTTGGCCACGCTGCGTGTATGTGTGTGTCAGTCCGCGCGTCCAGCGGTCTCTGGAAGAGGAGCAGAAATCAATTACAATTATTCTCTGTTGACAATGTAATTAAACTCAAGGCGGCGGCTAATACACCCGCTTCAGCCTCTTATCTGGAACGGACGGAGATTTACAAGCGCAGGGAGCGCAGCATGCATAGTAAGTGAAGGGGCCCCGAGTGGGACTGTGCGTGTCCCGGTGTTCCCACTGATCCCAGCACGAGAGGCTGCTCCACACCTCCTCTGCTGGGCTGGAATCAGGGCAGGTTAAAATCAGGACATAGAATAGAAAACTGCACGATTTTAATGAACCTGCAGAAAAGGACAAATGTGGATTTAGACGAAGAATTCTGGTTTGTTCATTAAAATAAAAATCGGGCCTATGAGGGTATTATTTTGAAGTTTGGATGAATGCGTAAAATATAAAATTATGATTTAAACAATTTGGCTATAGTTTTTTTTCGTAATATTAGGCGACGTTTCTTGCCTTATAATCTGTGGCTAAACATTTAAGCAACATAAAATTAACGTAGCCTCATGATTGTAGCTCCTAAATATAGGCATAGGCCCACTATTGTTAATTGTTACAGAATGTTATATATTATTATCATTATTATTATCATTATAATCATTATTATTATCATTATCATTATCATTGGCCCATGCCTGTATCGCCTGCTCTCGACCAATAGGCCCTGCTGGCTAGCTAGACAGCGTGGTTGCTCCATGGCTCACTGTGCGATGCTCCACAGTATAAAGGCCTCAGGGTAAAACTTCTAATTAATTATCTGTAATTCATGGCATAAAAGAGGTAACGTGTCTTTTTTTTTTTTTTTAGTTTTTTGATAAATCTCCATGTGTGAGTTATCTGTGTAAATGGAAACTTGGAGAATGCTATGCGCAATGCAGTGTTTTAGGATCTACAGTGTGGCACCTTCCCCCCTCCTCTGTCACTGCTTCCAGTGCAGCTCCAGTGGTTGGCTCCGGTTCCTCCTGACACACGTGATTTCATTAAAAAAAAAAGCCTCCTTCTTGCGTAAGACTTTAACAAATGAGTAGCTTTATAAAGACCTCGCCCTCTTTTTTTTTTTTACTTGATCAATGCTCCTATCGGTGACGCACGAAGGAACGTACAGAACCTGGAGCGCGCTGTGCGTAAAACCCGTCAAGTGGAAAAACTATTTATAGTTCAGACCATTTTTAGCAGCTTGTCTTTTTTTGCTTAGCCTATGCAACTTTTGAGAATAAGAAATCGTGTGTGCAGAATTGTTAAATATAGGTAAATATATGACAATAACTATGAAAGACGGCCTCATCTTTGATATACAGCTATTGACTGATACAGACGCACATGTGTAGTTTCAGCATTCTGCAGGCCTAAGTGTTGAGGACAGACAAGAGTCTTTTTTTCTTATAAAAACAAAACCCTCGTGTGGTTACTGTATTTGTAACTGTACCAGAAAAGTCCAACTCAGCACAGTGCAAACATTATTTAGACCCGCATCCACTCAGACGCAGCCTATTAGATTTTTCCAATAATAGCCCAAACCTGGAAATACTAAACGAGCTGCGTGTGATCATGTGGGATGTTTGTGTGTAAGCATCCCACACATCCCCAGAGACAAGTGTATTAATCAGCTTTGGAAGGGTCCGTCCTGCGCTCACGCATGCAACGTGCGTAACCAGAACACACACGGTTCCACGCACGTCCACACGCGCCCACGTCGTCTTGGCTCCGGTTGTCCCTTTAAAAATCCAAATCCAAGGCCAATGATTTATCAAACTCCTATTATCAAGAAAATGTCACGCGAAGGGCACCTTGCTCTGCACTGACGCAAACTCCGCTCTTTTCCCACGGAGCTATAGAAAAGCTTTGCACTTGGTGCTTTGCACAGCTACAACCAGTCCGCTTCCAGTCCTCTCCTCGTCTTTTTACAGCTGTTTCCAGCCTGCCAGCAGAGCTCTGCAAAAAAATGGTAAGTGCACCTATTCACTTTATTCACTTTTACACCTTTTGTTTCATCTGCCTTGTTGAAATGTTGTACTTTAATGTGATTTGGACACTTTTTGACAGCAGCTGATGCTCTTGCACTGTCCGTGGTGCTGAACTGCGGCTGTGGCTTTACATTAAAACAACTTTCTTCACTATTTTTTCTCACCACTCAGCCTGTTTTTCTCCCGTAAAGGCGCGTAATGGAGCTCTTTAAAAGTTTAAAATGGAAAAAGTTGATTTTACTCCATCGTGCCTCTTTTCTTTTTTTTTCCTTTTTCCCCTTTAATAATTCGTTTTCTATCGATTTAAACAGAAGCCAGGTGGTTGTTTTTCCACCCACTAGGCCTAATTAAGAGCACAACTAAGCATTAATCAATCAATATATATATATTTTTAATCTAGAGGCTTTTACGGTTGCTTTCCCGTCCCCCCCCTTTCAAAGTTACATTTTAGGGAGTCATTTGTAATTCCGCCGCCCCGGGTCCGCTCACTGCTGTAACGCCGGTGATCTTGCATGCCTGCGGGGAGAGCGGAGCCACCGACAGACCCGCAGCAGCTTGTCTATTGCCCATAAAAATCAGTGGATGTGTGTGGCTGAATGACATGAGGGGGAAATGGGGCGTAAAATTAAAGAATCTTGCAGAAAGCGAGGACTGGAGAAGCAAAGCAACCCCCTCCCTCCAACACACACACACACACTCACACACCAACACACCCGGCAGACACTGAGCTGAAACTATAGAGCAGCCAGAGCCACCACACACTGCAGAAAAACGTAGCAGAAAGAGGTTTTATTTTTGTATTTAGTCCCAGAGCAGAGATGGGCTGCTGCAGCTTTGTGCCGTTCTGCCGCTTCTTGTCTCGCTGATCTGTGTCACTCCCATGTTCCAGGATTTCTCTGACCAGAGAGACATGGCCAAACAACCGGCCAGCGCTCCCACTGGCTACATCCCGGAGCAGCAGCCCGACGGAGCTGCGGGACTTACAACAAACAAACCGGACAACACGGCTGCATGCCCGTCGCCCGCCCCTCACCATCACCCGGCGCCTCAGCCGCCTCCTTGCAACGAGGGCAAAACTTTTTGTGCCACGGAAAATAAACCGGGAGAACCGGACGCCAATAAAGCATATGGGACGTTTAAAAACCCTCCGCCGGCGGTGCCTGGATCCGTGGCCGCCAACTCGGTCTTCAGGAAGGATTCCGTCGGTTCGGCCCGCGGGGGGTCCGCCCAGTACGGCGACCCGCTCCGGGCCACCACAGAGCAGAACAACACCACTGGCAACTGGACGGCTATGAGCCAGACCACCATCATACTGGGAACAGATGGGAACACGTCTGTTCAGCCTGGAACCGTGACGGGGGTAAGTCAGCTAAATGAACCGTTTCCTTAACGGAGAGCGGCCGGTGTGAGAGCGGAGCGGCTGGAGGCAGGTGCGGTGTGGATGTTCCAGCGTGTCGCTGATCAGACAGCTGACTGGATTAACCTGCTGCCTCCACACGGGGAAGGTGCAAACCCCTGGGAGCGCCGTGCAGACCTCTGGTTGATCAGTGCTGTTGATTCAGAGTGTTTGGAGCTGTGATGTGTGTCCCCTTAAACAGGAGAGGCGGTGGTTTGTGGTTTTGGCACCGCACCGATGCGTAAAAGTGTTCCTTTGTAGACCGACAAGTTCCGAGCTGAATTAGTGGATGCTTGTGGCTCCACAGTGGGATCACAGCTTTAAAAAGAGCACTCACTGTGAGGCCATGACATAGAGGGGATGTGTTAGAAATAAGAATCTTCAGGCTGATTATTTCTAAAAGGTTTCCACGAGGCCACATGATAACGGGTTTTTTACGCACAGACTGACGAGGTAACGTGGCTATAAATTGTGCAGTGGGTAAAAAGGTGATATTTAAGCCTAAACGCTGAAATCTTGCATGTACAGTATTTGAGCTGCCTGTGATTTGCGCAGCGTCCAGCTCCGTCTCCATCCCTCTGCAGCAGCCTCGTCAAAACTTTCAAAACCGCTTATGTCAGCTAAATATCAGAGAATCCCAAACAGATTTGATTGATTCTTCATCGATCAGTGTGAGTAATTATTGGATCAGCAGTGCGAGCCTGAACTATAGTCTCCTTTTATATGTGTGTATATATAGAAACCTATTATGGTTGATTTGCTTTGCTTGATTTTTGCGCACAGTTGTGACGGTAATGTGGTTTAGAGATAAAGACAATTGAATCATACTCTCGCGGTATTTTCGGTGTTCCCCGCTGCCAGCAGACGACACTTGGTATGGCCCAGAAGCCCAGGTGTTATCCGGCTGATAGACAAGAGACTGCGGATTGTTTCCAACCCCCGCGAGGGCAGCCCACACCTCACACACACTCTCAACACACACATTCCCATGCACCGTGCTGTTTATGAATGTGAATATTCATGCAGCCTGTTTTTATGAATCTCATCCTGCTGTGCAGCTGTACTTACATATTTGTTGTTCTCACACTGATAGAATTTTTCTTCTTCTTTGCATTTGGAAATTTGTGATTTGATTTCAAGCAGTTTGGTGCCATTAATGGGCCTGTAGGAGGAGTTTTATGGGATGCACAATCGTTTCTTTGGAAAGCTGGATTCTGTCAAAATTAAAATTCACATTTAGTGAACAAAGGGGTAATTAGTTCCACTGCTGTCTATTTTATGATAAGGTTTCGTTGAATTTTTCTAATTAAAAAAAAGGAAATATTTTAATGTGTCATCATGAAAGTACAATAAATCTGACAAACTCCCTCTGCGCAGCAAAAAATGTGATTGCGTTTTGTGGGTTCCTATTTTTATAATCAAGGTAATAAATGAATTCCGTTATTATTCTCACCTTATGGTTTTCATTTTATTTTTTTCATTGGAGAATGAATGCATGTTTCCCCCCTTCTCAGACTGAAGATGATGACGAGGGTGGAGATGAGAATAAGGCCAGAGGAAACTGGTCCAATAAGCTGGATTTTATTCTGTCCATGGTGGGCTATGCGGTGGGACTGGGGAACGTGTGGAGGTTCCCTTATCTCGCCTTCCAAAATGGTGGAGGTAAGAGTGGCTCAGTCAGCTTGTTGTATTATTATTTTTAGAACCCGAACACAGAAACAAACGAAAAATCAGTTGAGGAAATCGAATTTAAATCTGGGTTTGAATTATTTCTGTTAATTATACGGATAGGCCTTTAACCAGGAGAAGAAAAGTATTTAGAAATACTAAAAAATAGCTTTTATATGCAGGAATTATTTTTTGGAAATTAAAAAAAAAAAGTAGGGGAATATAAAAAGCTGTTATAATTATTATCTTCATTATTTTTAACATCAATAACAATTTATTCCGACATTCCAGTGGCCAATAATATATAACTGGTCATTTGTATCATTTACTAATGAGCCCAGTGTGTGTGTTCAACATGCTTCCTTATTTTCATTTTATTTCAAAGTTCCACCATCAGTTTCAGGACTGTGTGGCTCTGCTGTTTAATCTCCTCACAGGGGCTTTTCTGATCCCCTACCTGACCATGCTGGGCATCGCCGGGATCCCAATCTTTCTGATGGAGGTCTCCCTGGGCCAGTTTGCCAGCCAGGGGCCCGTGTCGGTGTGGAAATGCATCCCAGCTCTGCAAGGTAAACTGGCCCCACTGATCAGCTGGCAGAAGATAAATATTCACAAATAAAACTTCTCATCACCAGTTTCTCTACTTCCCTTAAGAGTAATTTATATATTTCGTCTCATTTATTTATTTTAGGTTGCGGGATTGCCATGTTGATAATATCTGTCTTGATAGCCGTATACTATAATATTATAATGTGCTGGACACTGTACTACCTGTTCGCTTCGTTGAAGGGCTCACTGCCATGGGCTAACTGTAGGAATGAGTGGAACACGGTGGAATGTAAGGACAAAGACATGCTGCTGTTAGGTAAGACACACACCTTCACACACACTCTCACACACACTCTCACACACACACTAAAAGCACCTCTCTCTCCACAATGCGCAATGCGTCATGACTCCCTCAGCTGAGGTGTCCTGCAGTATAATGAATCCTGACCTGTGATCTCTGCGGTGTTTTCACTCTCCAAAACACTTTGAGAGCACCTCATTTATCTACTGGATCTATTTTTAATGCTACAGGCCCAACAACATGGCAGCAGGGCCTCAGTGTGACAGATGAGCCCTGAAAATAAACGCTTTTTTTGGCACATTATTTCATGTGTGATAAAGTCAGATTACAGCAGGGTTTTTACCCTATAAATCTGCAGTATGAAGCAGTGCTTGGGGGGTTGATTGTTCTTAATGAAACTGTGGCTAAAAATCGTGTTTTGATTGAGGGGGGAAAATGTGCAACCAGGAGCAGGGATGCGTTTGGCGTCGATTTGCGTCGAATCAAAGTCGAAATTTGGCGCAGTTTGCCTAATATTCGCCTTTAGCGCTTCTGTGAAATCAGCACAAAAACTGCTTGCTTGACAAATTTACTGTACAGACGGAGCTGCTGCAGTGCTGCAGTGGACCCGAGACTGACTCCTGCTGGCTGCAACACGAACCACAGGCCCAGTCAGCCCTGTGGTCTCTCTAACCTACCTCTCTCTCTGTGTGGCTCATGAATGAGAAAACACAAAGAAATAAGAAATACTAATAAAAGAGAGACATTTACGCATGTTTTGATATATTAATAGCACGTTTACACTTTGCACATTTACTAGAGTGCACAAGATTCAAACAGTTTTGCAATGCAGTGCACAGTGAAATAATACCATGTGCATCTTCTAATCTATACTATAAAGTCATGTTTCTTAAAAATGCAGTTTTTAAAAAGCCATATTTTTGTGCAAGATTCAAGCATTTGTCCTATTTTTTCCCACCTCATTTCGATACAGAAACCCCTGTCTTTCTCTTTGGGTTGTTTTTGTCTTGATAAATGACATTTTTTCAAGATTGTTTATCAGCATCTTCTAAATATTGCATGCATTTGAAGCACAGTTGAAAAAAATTGAGTCATAAAAATTAAAATGCATTAAAAATTGTCAAAAGTAAAGCAGGTTTTCTTATATTTCCTTTAATGAAATGAGACACAGAAGGATTTATGTTGCTAATATGCAGCTGTGTGTCTAAAAAACCCTATCTAATTCTAATACACCTGAGTCGTGAGGCTTCACTCTGCTGCCTCCAGGTCTTCCCCCGTCGCAGCAGCCTCCTTGTCAGGCCTCTTTCTCAGTAAATCAGCTCCATCTGTTCACTCCGGCTTTTACTTTCAGTGTGAAAACCTGAGCAGGCAGTAAGTTGCGTCCCACAGCGGCGTCTCTGCCAGTCTCTCCCAGTTGACGTGTGTTGGTTTCTGATTGGAACAGACACCTGCATCCTGCGGGACAGAAACATCTCGTCCATCAAGAACTCCAGCTTCTGTCTGTCCGCAAACGCTGTGGGAAACCTGACAAAGCTGCTCAACATGAGTATGGACGGCAACAAGACCTACGTCAGCCCCAGTGAGGAGTACTTCAAGTGAGTCAATCCTCTGGCTGTTAAAGAGGAGAATGTAAATGTATTAGAAACTAAAATTAGATCTGTACATTTTGGTTCACAGGTCTAATTTTCATTCCTTTTTATGTCCAGATTAGAGATAAAAATGTATATTTTTTCAAGTTAAGTTTGCCTTCAGGGGCCTTAAAGACAGTTGGCATCAGCAGAAGGTTTATAATGACAATAGTGAACATTTTTACTACTTGTTTAAAATTGCTTTTGATAGAGAATCACACAACCATGTGTCTAAAACTGTGTCTATAAGAGAACCACTGAATCTTTGGATTCTACACTCCAAAGCTGGAGTTTTGTGATCTGAGAAAAAGAAGAAAAAACAACATTTTAATCTAATAATCTAGTCTCAATAAAAAGTACATGACTGCAGCCACTAATGTAAAAAGGCAAAACTAATTCGGGACCTTCTTTAAATGGATTGCAGTATCTTGAAACACAATAAGGTGATGCTCTGCAAATAAATCAAGAAAAATAATGATCATGGTGTATATACATATTTTTTAATTAAGTTAATTTATGTTGGAAATTGGTTGAAATAATCTTACAACTGTGGCAGACATTATAAAGCTACAAATTGTGACTTATAGGACTTATTAATATACATAAACGAAGAATTTCCAGTGTGCAGACTGATATTTTCTTGATATATCTCTACACCGTGTTTTAGTTTCCTAGCATTTGTTCTCAGGCTGAGTCTCACAGTTTGAATCTCCCCTACAGGTACAATGTGTTGCACATTTCTAAAGGGATTGAATATCCCGGAGACATCCGCTGGCCTCTGGCCGGATGTCTCTTCCTGGCCTGGATCATCGTCTACGCCTCTTTAGCCAAAGGAATCAAGTCATCAGGCAAGGTAACAAAAACTAAACTACTTATCTGTCTCTCTGCATGTTGTTCACAGTTCTGGTCAGCTACTGAAGGTGCATTCAGCTTTCCTTCAGCACTTTGTGCTATTTCTTCAGTGATAAAAGCTCCATCTAGTGGGGAAATGTGTGACACACAAGAAGTGAGCCCTGCTGGTCCTCTTCTTGTTTCCAAAACGTAGAGTTGGGTTCTCAAAGCCAGATAAACTTCAGATGCAGCTCCAAGGAAATGACCCATATACAAATACCCAGTTTAACTTAAACTGAATTGTTTATTTCCTCTTTTATATTGTATATAATCTATCTGGAAAAAACCTGAAGTCTTGTCATCGTAGTTCTCTGAGTGTCAGTGTTTGAGTTATTGCCTTTAAATATAAAGATTTCTATATTTCTGTTATTTAAAACAGTAGAAACTATTGTCTGTATATAAAGGTGGATGAATCCTCTGTGACGTCACCCACAGGCTTTCCAAACGGCTGTTTTAAAGCTCAGGGTGCGTTCAAATATCTATAATAGCATACTGTATGGTACGCAAGAAAAACTGTTTGTATGTCCCAAATGCCAAAAATACCAGGATCCCCTACTATATTTAATCTGACCATTCTGACCCATAATCCTCTGTGCCGTTACATCACACATGTTACACTGTACAATCTGTGGCCTCATGCAAGTATAACAAGCTTGAGCTGCACAGACAGATGACTTCTTATTTTGCACTGCAGACTTCAACAGTCAAAGTTTAGGGCAGAATATTATGACGAAGTGTCTGAATTCTTTGCATACTCCATGAAACAGTACTTTGTGCAAGCAGCTGTAGTAATGTACTTAAAGTAAAAAGAAATAGTACGCAATTTGGAATGCAGCCTAGTTTTGGTGGCTGTGGCCGTCGTCATCTTGGCAATACCTGACTTCACCTAACTCCTGGCTAATCCAATAATGAGCAGAGGTCAAGTGGAGCTGATTCAAAGTGGCCACAGCCTGAATTATGCATAACTCTAAGCCTTAAAACAACATAAACGGCAGAGTTAATTAAAAGTTCACCCTTATATACTTGTCATGAATGAAGAAATTAGCTATAGAGGCCAAAATCATTTTTGTACCAAAAAAAATAAATGCTTTTATTCCTGCTGTAAAGTAGGGCACTTTAACATTAGGGTCTATGGGGATTGAACTGCTTTTAAATTCGGCCTCTAGTGGAGATTCAAGGAACTGCTTTTGGCACTTCTGCACTGGCTTCATTTCTCAGCCCCTAAGGTTGCCATTTGGTTGAAACCTGTATTTTGTTTCACTAAGAACAATGACAAAATATGTTGTGAAACTATTACTTTGTCTTTCTCCTCACGAATGACCTCAGTTTATCAGGGATTTGTAAAGATTTACACTAGATTTACAACCCAAACCCCTGCTTGTACAGGCAATGAAATCAATCTTTACCTTACAGGCTGCTTTAAAAACATTGCAGGGAGGATTTACAGCGTCTGACAAGTGCAGCATTTTTTGAGTGGATGGTAGAAAACATGACGAGACATATTTGCTGCCTAGAAATACGTTTTTTATTCTCTTGCTGGAAAGGAGTCGACCCTGATAAGAGAATGGAGATGTTGCCACACTGAAATGTGTAAAGTTAGTTTCACATATGTAGGAAAGATCATGTGCAGAACAAAACATTTTACATGCAACTCAATCTAACCAGGAATTAGAGATGTGAGATAGAATTGTTGTGTTGTGCTGCCCTCTACTGGACCTAGAGATGATGTGTAACAGCTAATAT
>OMNN01027808.1:7181-18129 GCA_900302755.1 Chromis chromis
AGACAGAGAGTGAGGCTTATTATAGCAGGCAGCCACACACACACACACACACACACCACACACACACACACACACACACACACACACACACAGAAACAGAGGCCGCAGCAGATAAAGGAGCGTACACCTCTGAGAGTAGATTGTCACAGCTATGAATGAAGCTCAGAGTGGCTCTTGCTAGAGCGTAATACTAATTCATTGCTGAGAGGGCCAAGGGAGAGATTCAGCTTTGTGAGTGCGTGTGGGCACGAAGGCCTGCATCCACACATCTAAAGGAATTGATCAGATGGCCACCATTTCATCATATGAGCCCCCCCTCTGTGCTAAACATACGGCATACAGTATGCACGGAAATGGATACACATTTACATTTAGTTTGATCATATATTCCATCAAATATTTATCAGGCCTACATACAATCAGAGTTAAATATGCAGTCACGTGGCTGCAATAGAAAGAAAAATGAAAAGCTAAATGTTGTGGGTAAATGCACACTGGAGGCTAAAATAATTAAACTGTAATGTTAATTATGGTTTATTACTTCTAGAATGTTAGTTTTGTCATTCCAGCCATCATTTTTTTTAATCAGTTATGATGAGACTGTACTCACAGGTATACTGCTAAGATTTAGGGATACAGCAAAACCTCTGTCTCAAAACAGGCGCCCTGAGCGAAGGTTTAGCAACAGTCCTCCCTACAAAAAAACAAAGGCAACTGACAACATTATCAGCCAAAGCGGCTGCTATGAACAGCCATCACAATCTATAGACTGATTTCTTGGCTCCACTTTGACCTGCTGTACATGCATGGTTGTGCACACTCAGTTTTCCAGTACAATGATCACAGGTGTAGTGGAGCAAGTGAAAGAGTATATACATATACCCACATCTGGAAAATTGGATTTATGCTGCCCGCAAGTATGTTCAAGTATTCATGTAATCTGTACAGTAGCCCTGAAAACTAACTGCACCTTAAGAACTGACAGGCAAATACACAAAACACAAGCAAATCAAAAAAAAGATATTCACCAAATTGACAAGACAAGCAATAAATGCTATAAATACAGAAAATAGCTGCTGCACACAGACACGCTGCAAATTGTGTTCCTATACAACTAAATTGCATTAATTATGTTTTCAGGGAAACATACTTTTTGCCGTTTTATGTTTGTTTGTCATGTATAACTAATATGTTTCTAATCAGCATATCTTTGCCATGTATGGTACTGCTTTAATGTTGGTCTTTTTTTAACCAACTACTCATATATTGGATGAGGCAAGACTCTTCACTATGGTAACCAAGAAAATGGAGAAGACGCTTCAATTATGTTGAGAAAGAGTTGTACTTTAACCCAAACCATTCCTGTTGTTGTCTTGTACCTCCGTCCTCGTCACTTATTATTATACTCCAGTGTGGAAGCGACACTTTTGAGGTCGCTTGTAAGCTCACTACTGCTCTTGTGGCATAGCTGCCGCGTGGACTGTCCATGCAGACACACACTTTGGGCTACATGTGGATAGGGGTCAGCATAGACTCTGGCAGACTTGGTGTGATGGCAAAATTTATGTCATGTAGACGCTCTTATAGACCCTTGCAGACGGTTGTATTGTTCCTCATACAAAACTCCCACACAAAAACACACAGGGTTTCCATGGATGCTTCTGAAAGGCTGGCTGTGACTTTGCACTTTCTACAGGATATAGAAGTTAGTTACAGATTGGACTGTTTCCCCCTGTAGTAATTATTCACAGTGGGCAGACATAGCACAGGATTTGTGGAGAAATTAGAACTCCCTGCTGTGTTTGGGCACTGTTGTTGAAAAGCCTGTACAAGTAAAAACACCTCCAAAGTCCGGTAGTGACTACTTCGTCATCCACACCGGCAATGTTCCTCATTGAAGGAGTTGTAATTGGAGAATCTTCACTTCAGTCTGTGTGATCAAACATTTGGGGCTGCATGTGTTCATCCACAGAGGGGTGCCTGTGGAGCCTCAGGGACTTAAGTACAGGACAAGATCTATTCCACACATACCTTTGCAGATTTGGACTTTGGAAGCGTGAATTGCCTTACCCTTGCTCTATGATACTGGAGGCCTTTCTTAGGATGTCACAGTTTTATTTTGAGAGGGAGAAAACATGCTTCTTTCAAAACAAAATTATGTTCACAGTGTAAACTAGATTGCACTCAAGCGAGATGCAGACCCACGCCGGTTGCCTTCCTAAACATGGCAGGTAGCCCTGTGACCTTGACCTTTGACCCTTTGACCCCAAAATTAATGGGTGACCAGGGTAGGTCAAGATCTGTGCTGAGTTTGATTATCCTATCTCTATTTGTTTTGGAGTTATGGTGCGGACATAGCCACCCACACACCCACATACATACAGACTGGCGTAGGTAATGAGAATGCAGTTTAGTGGTATGGGAACATCATTTCTGGGAGACAGCGTTGACAAATATTGAAACATGCTGCAAACAACACACACTACAATGGATATGTTTCCAGGGGGCGGTAAAATGGACATGCCTTTGTTTCATGTGACTCATGCAGTTACTGAAGTTGTCTACTCGCCAGTAGTGTTTTATGTTCGTTTAAACATTCACTTCCTGAGATAAAAAATAATGCAACACAAAGCAAGTCCCAGCTGTGTCCACCACTTTTTAGTGCCCCCTGGAAACCTATCCATTGTTTCCTCTTTGCAGCACATTTGGGTATGTTGTGTTTTCTGTATTTGCTGATTTATTTATTTTTTTCTCAAAATGCTGTGCCTGTGTTGTTAAGTTTTCTTAATGTGCTTGTGTTTTGTCTGTGTACATGTGTTTTCCCTAGTTGCAGTGCTCTGACCTCTCAGGGTCACCATGAATCTGTGACGCTGTATGAACATCAGCACACTGGCAGACAGTAAGCAGATGTGAGATCACAAAAATAGCTTTGAAGATACAAACCAATGCTGAATGAATGGCAGGTCAAAAATGAACACTGTTTTAACCCCTAAGCTGCAGAGAGAACTCTACATGACAGAGTCTCTGACTAATATCTAGAACACCTAAGTCACAAATTTGAATTGTTTTCCAACAACTCTTGAAAAACATATGTTGGCCCTAAGCTGCTAAATGTTCCACCATGTTCAGTTGATGCTGGTCAGTCTGCTGGGCAGTCAGTATGCAGCAGGTTTATCAGACCAAAACAAGTCTTGGTTGTCGTTGGACAGTTAAATAACTTTCAGTCCAAAGTAGTAAAAAATCAGTTCTTTTTGAAGCAGAAGAAGAACATAGGGGGGAAATAGAAAAAACAGTCTATCAATCCATCCATTTCCTCACAGAATATAGTTTTAAATAACAGATCAGACTTCATAGAATCTATGCTAAACGATCCCACACTGAGAGCCCTTTGCAACACATAATGATGAATGACACACCGGGTCCTGGAAATAATACTCAGCTATCAACTCAAACCACCAAAGTTTTGAAAATCCATCATTAATTCACCATGGGTTGAGTGTTAATGGAGCTCTGAGCTGTACTCTGGCTAAATTGTTTTAATGGATGTCATGGGGAGCCGTTCGTGGGCCGTTTGATTTGACAAAGATTGACATGTCCACCAGTTACTCACTGGTTAGTCTGCTGGCCAGGTGCAGGGCATCGGGCTTATCGGTACTTTTTCCTTAAATCACAGGAACCAAGATTGATGAGAGCACTGAGACCAGGCCGGACAGTAAAGGTGAGGGATGTACAACCAAGACAATGAGCTAAAAGATGTTTAAATGAAGTTACCTACAGAGGATGGGCTCTGTGCGTGAGTGCGTCCTCTTTCAGTTCATATATAATCATTTAATGTAATATCTATGTAAAATTACTGCTTAGAGCAGAAAGTCCCTTCCCTGGCTTACTGTCTGAGGTGTGTTATTTTTAATATCTGGCTAACGTCTGGTTGATCATCTGATTGCTGCCATGATTCCAGATCTCAGTTAAGAACAGTAATATCAACACTGGCCACAACCATGAAATGAAGACCTTTATTCTCAGCAAAAGGATTGCTGTATTACTGCTTCTTTAAGTTTGTTCCGTGTGTACATTTCAACCGCAAGCAGTAGGACAATTCCAGTCATTCGCAGTCTCCTATTGTCGCCTTCAGATTCATGTAATGTTTTCTGTGGGTGTTCTGAGTGCTGCTGATATCGAGCAGGAAAATAACACACCTCTGAGTGGAGCGCTGTGATCACAGCTCTGGATGCCACCATCTGAATAGAGTGGCCTTCACTGGCTTTCAGAGCAGAGAAACGAGCACCGCTATTCTTGCTCGCTTGACAGGCAAACACAGCGTGGAGACAAGTGTGTGTGTGTGTGTGCTCATGGGCTCACAGGGGCAATATCACAGCAAAGGTTCACTGCTTCTCCTTGTCACCTGGGTTCCTCTGTCCTCACCTGATGTCTTGTCAGTGACCCAAATGTCAAGTGCATCTGTGCCTGAGCGTGTGTGTGTGTGTGTGTGTGTGTGTGTGTGTATGTGTGTGTAGTCAACTGGGCAGAGGAGAAGACAGATCTGGGTCAGGCAGTTCCCATGAGTGTGTCCGAGCGCTCAGCAGTGGATGACATGTCTGATGTGAGCGAGTGAGCAAGGAAGAGAGAGAGTAAAAGCGAGAGAGTGAGTGTGCAGCATGACAGTGGAATAGCCAGGGGTCAGGGGAGGACAGAGCCAACGCATGGTCACACACACACATTCCTGTAGCTTGGTAGCTAATCCACATGCATCAGTGCATCAGTGCTGGGATACTCATGCAAGTGGGTGTGCATGTAGTGGAGGTAATGCAGTGTACAGTATGTAAGTTGATAGACTGTTCACACTTGGACGTGGTGCATGCAAATTCATTCACACCCCCTCATGAAATGCTGCATTTACTCCTTATTTGTGACAAAAGTGAATACACCTGTGATCAGTGACACACAAGTTAGAAAACTGTGATTATTTAAACTAAACTGATTCCACCTGTGATTTCCAATCAGCCTAACTGCATAAACATGGTTGTAAAATGAGCTGTGAACACCACGTTCTCAGTTTTGGACCTTCGGGTTGTGTTTATCTGCATGTAAGCATCATGGGTTCACATAAAAAAAAAAGAACTGGCCGAGGAATTTAAAAAATCTGATTATGAGACTTCACAAAAATTGAAAAACATACAGGAAGATTGTGACCAACTACATATCATTTGAAACACAGCTCCAACAGTAATCAGCAGGTAGAGAACCTCCGACTTGGCACAGGGGTTATCAATGGAAATCAACGTTTCTGCAACAGATCAGATAGTCTGAAGGAGACTGCATAACATTAACCTCTATGAACAGTGTCCAAGAAACACTTGTAGTTTGTAACAAAACTGCCAGGTGAACCTTTACTAAAAGACAAGACAAGAAGCCTGAGGGATACTGAAAGCATATCATTGAGTCAGATGAGACCAAGACAAATCTGTGTGGCTCAGAAGTGGTCCAGTGTGTTTGGTGTGAACCTGGCCAGGAGTACCACAGTGAATACAGAGTCCTGACAGTGGAGCACAGAGGTTGGAGTGTGATGAGTTGTGGTTGTGTGAGTGCAAAATGTGTTGGAGAGATAAAATTTATAGATGCCACCATGAAAGAGAGATGACTCCAGCATGATGACAATCCAAACTACACGGTCACAATCACACAAGAGTTTCTGAAAAAAGAAGAAGAGAAAAAAACTATGATCTGGTCAATTATGTCGTCTAAGTTTGGGGTGTTTTAAAGAGAAAGGTCGATGCCTCTCCACCTCTCCAGCAAAGAGCCACAGACAACATAAAAACTGTGAAGAATGGCATCTCTGCAGAAATTTGTGCAACACTGGAATCCTCCACTGAATCTTAGTAATGAAAGGTGTACTGACTTTTGTTGCACTGCCATGTTCCTGCCGTGGGGCCTGTAGTTTTAATATAGTATGTCCAAACTGTTAGTTTTGAATTTGATATCAGAGCAAATATCCTACTGGTCAACTTCGAAGTAATGCAGTTACTGTAAGGTGATACAATTTTGAATCATTTTACATTGAAGTGAACACTTTTGTTATACTGTAGGTTTGAAATCAGCTCATACCTGCCACAGAAGAAGAGGAGGGCCCACTTCCACTCTTAAAGCAGCTTTAATCTTCATTTCTATAATAACCACAAGCAAATAGCAATGTCAGAACAATGACCATGTGAAAGAATTCGCTTGTAGGTATGAACCGACTGAGAATTATCAGCTGATTGTGCAGCTCCCCTCAGCTTAGAGTGTTATAGTGAGCTTCACTATGGTGTTGGGCTTCAGCTCACTGTAAACACCTGTCCTGCAACTTTGCTCTTTTAATCCACCCTCAGCGCTCTCACAGTGTTGTTTTCAGCTGGAGCAAAAAGCTGTTTAGTGAAAAAGCTCTAAAAAAAAACTCACTGCATGCTACCTGCACAGCACCCAACAGCTCATAGACACATGTAGAGATGAGATGGTAGTAGAGTGTTTAGCAGCTGAAGGGACAGATGTCTTCTTCAGGGGTTGGTAGAGACCAAAAACAGAGAGAAATAGAATGAATATTGGACTTCCAGTTACCAAGAGGCCAGAAATACGACTCCAAATGAATACCAATTTCATTATCAATTTTGCTTAACATAAGTTCTGGATGAGTACATTATAACTGTTTCTTAGAGGAAACAACACTGGCACAAAACAATGGCACAGGATTTTCAGAGTTTGATGAGGAAATGATGATGAAAAGTTTAGAAGTAAAGGTCAAGGGTCTACCTGGTTCACAATGTCCAAGACCTTACTTGGTACAAATGATCTTGTCAGTGTCTGAAAGTCTCAGTAAGCAAGTGGCAAATAATGTATGCACAGCCAGTTGTGGTAGGAAGGTCTGTTTCTACAACAAAGCACATACAAGAGTGAAATCTCAGACAGTAATAAAGCAAAAACACTACAGATGTACTGTATATAATGGAAGTGCTCTGGGATACCTGGGGGAGTGATGGGCTCGATATGGATAATCAGTGGTATATTACCATTGGCTTGATGTCTATGGAAATCAATCAACAAAATGAACAGAGGCAGTGTGGTCTATATGTCGTCTCCTAACAGTCAAAAGTTATGGCTGTTATTCAATCTGTAATGTATATTAAAAATAAATCTAAACTGTATATAGATTAGACTAGCTCTGTTCATTTTTATTCATTGATTTTGTGAATGTGATCATATCTGTGCATATAAGGATCCTAAAGTCCACAGTGACGATAGCCACATCATTAAAACCACCCTCCTAAGTGTAGGTCTCCCTTGTGCCAAAAAAAGACAGCTCTGACCTGTTGGAACATGGACATGGACCCCAGAATGGATCCTTTAGGTCCTGTGAGTTGGAG
The DNA here is from genome assembly GCA_900302755.1 of Chromis chromis. NCBI lineage: Eukaryota > Metazoa > Chordata > Actinopteri > Pomacentridae > Chromis > Chromis chromis. The sequence continues at coordinate 14,576 of OMNN01027808.1, forward strand.
GGTAGGGCCTCTATGGATCAGCCTTGTTCTGGCGAATTCCATGAATGCTTGATCAGATTGCGATGTGGGGAGTTTGGAGGTAGGCTTAATGCCTTGGGCCCTTTGTCATGATCCAGAAGTCACTCCAGAGCACTTTTTGCTGTGAGTCAAAGTGCATTGTCCTGCTGGGGGAGACAGCTGCTGTTGGGTACTGCCATTGCCATGAGGGGTGTGCTCTGTCTGCAGCAATGTTTAGGTGGGTGGTACCTGTTAAAGTGGCATCCGCATGAATGTCAGGACCCAACATTTCCCAGCAGAACATTGCATTATAATAAAATCACCAATGTCATTCACTTCACCTGGTTTTAATGTTGTACTTGAGTTTCTGTACTGTCCAGTCAAAGTGTCGAACTTAACTTTAGACAAACTGGAAGCAACAATTGTGATAAATCAACTCAGAAACTACTCTGTAAATAGGAATGATATATTATGAAATGCTTCAGTTATCAGATCCAGTCTTTTAAACACAAAAAGTGTTTTCAGTGGGATGATGAAGGTAGTCTCGGCAACTTACCAGCTCCTGAGATGGTCTCACCCACCCAGCAGGTGGGTCCTTACATCTAAAATGTCAGAGCAGAAAGCGACTGCGTCTTTAAAAATCTAAACGGTTACTGTCTTGCCTAAGAAAAATATCAAAACCGAATAAAGTGTCATAAAAACCAACCCCAGGAGAAAAGACTTTACAGAAAGCTCTGTTTCGTCCCTGTAGCATCCACGTACACTCATCATGTAGAACGTTGTAGTGCTTTTCTTTTTGCAAGTGTTTTCCTGTTGGTATGTTTGTAGACGTATTTCTAGATTAGGACACCCTTAGGGGCCAGAAAACATTAGTGAGAAAAGTTTAAAGATGGGTGGATAATTCTCTGAGTGACGTAAAAGTTTCTTGACTTTTGTTAAACAGGCAAATCGCTTAAACTTCAGAGTGATGTATCAATAGTTTTGAGGCAGCAGAGAATGGTCGGGGGAAATCATTGGAAATTTTGTCCATCATTCAGTTGATTCTCTAATTTATACCAATAATAGAATTATTTTGTAAGAAAAAAAGAAAAAGACATTTTTAAAAAAAGACAGGTTTTAATGGCAGATCAGACCGGATAGAATCTATGCTAAATGATCCCTTACTGAGAACCCCTTTCAGCACATAATAATGAATGACACACCAGGTCTTGGAAATAATACTCAGCAATCAACTCAAACCACCAAAGTTTTGAAAATCCATCATTAATTCACCATGGGTTGAGTGTTCATGGAGCTCTGAGCTGTGCAGTTCTGGCTAAATTGGTTTTAATGGATTTCACGGGGTGCCGTTCGTGGGCCGTTTGATTGACAAAGAGGTTTGAGAGTTGCCACAGCCCCTGCTCCCGCTCTGTCCCCGAGCTATGCACCATTGATCAAACACATACAAACTGTCACTCTGTATTGCCAGGATGCTGGTGACGGACTCAGCAGTCACTTCAATCATTAGTCAATCAGCCTCACATCCAAAGCTGGAGTCACAAAGTGGAAGCAGGAAGGATGATGTTGAATGCATTTCCATTTGGTTCAAGGTAAGAAAAGAAAAGAAAAATCTCTCGGATATCATGACTGCACTTCAACAAATGACATATTTGGGAGTAATGTTTTAAAGTCAAAGTGACACGCGCAACACTTTAATTAAATTTTTATTGCTATACCTATAAATAACATGAGTCTATGATTACTTAAAGTGAAAAGAACTGCTTTTGTTGAAGCGCACGTACAAGGAGCTGTATCAAAATTCGGCTGTCTACTGTGCACACACACACTCTCGCATACTGCAATCCAACTTACAACCTATGGCCTGTGATGTCCTTCAACAGCTATTGGCTCTCAATCTCCATGGAGACGCCACGAGGGCACGGGAGTGGATGTCTGCACCGGACATGAGAAATGAGCACAATTACAGCTTTTGAGAGGTAATTATATGTGCGTTGTGGTAGCAAGGGCCCATAAATAACGCGAGATCCACTCCGTGTGCTTGTACGGTAATTGAAGAACAATAAGGAGGGAGAAGAGGGCTGGGCGCACGCTGCGTCGCGCCTCGTCCATTGTGGTGGCTTTCACCCCAGAAGAAAGGAAGGTCGGTCAGCAAGACAAAGCTGAACGATAGCAAGCGCCAAGGCTACAGTTCTGCCAATGAGTGCTTCTAATAGCAGGGTGGAAAAAGGGGAGGGGGGGGACAAGCTGGAGGAAGGAGCATGCCAGCCTTTTAGTGCGGCCTTTGTTAGACATTCGATAAGGTGTAGAAATCTGTAAGCACTAAAACGCGTTCTACTCCGGTCCGGGAGATTTAAAGTGCAGGGAAACCCACAGCATGGAGAGAACATATGCAAATCAATCAGAGGTTTGAAGAAGCCATACTGGATGGTGAGGGTTTCCTTAAAAACATACCCTAAATACAGATATGGGCTCCTTCTGTAATTTCAACGATGGCTTAATAGTGTCTGTTCACCCCTTTCCAAAGCAGTTTATCTCCTCCAGAAGCGATAGGATGGTAAATAAGTAGCTTACGGGCACACAGGAGCTTTTCCCCCCCGACTACAGGGTGGTTGTCAGTGTTAAGTAGCTATCCTTGCATGCTCCGAGCTAACATCAAAAGTGATGGGACCGTGTTTCATTGGGGCTTCCGCCGCCACTGAGCTATGAGCCTGAGAATACACTAACAAAGAGCACACTGTAGCTTGAGAGCAAGTAGGTTAACATATAACAGATTTTTTTTTGCCAGGCCTAGTCCCTTGTACAGTAAATCCCTGCACGTTTCAAATGGTCTGTTTATTTTTAGTTCTCCACAGTCTTTTAGCACTGTAAATCTAGTCTTTGGATGCACGTTTCACATCTTCTGGCCAATGCTGGCAGCTTTCTGCCTTAAAAAAAAAGGTTCATGTTCAAGCTTCCAGCTTAGAATTCATCATTCTGAAAACACATGAATAGCTACATAAATGTTGGATCTGCATGATTCTGGAAGTCATTAAGCTCATTGTTATGATTGGCCTTTGCTCTATTCACTTTAAAGGTGCACTTGCTGAACTAAGATGTGTATTTTTTAATTGATCTCATATGACTTACTGTTTGTTTTCATTTAACCAGAACAGTGTGACATTATAACTTGATAAGCAGGAACCAGATGCACTTCAAGGTCCTCTCTAATTGCTGAATAGATACGCGCCTGAAGAAACAACACCCACTCATCTTTCATACCACATTTTTGTATGATTACGTGGACAGTGGTTGGCATGTCCATGTCAAAGGTAACTGGCCAATGATACTCGGTTGCGTTTAAGTCCATCCTCTGTCCGGGGTTGCTCCAACCCAAGAAGATAAATGTGAATTACATCCGGAAATCTGGGCTCCTTTTGACCGAGATCCTGCGAGAGCTCTGTCATTCCGAGCCCAGCGCTGCATATACTTTATCATGTGACCTAAATAAATTGTTCATCTGAGACCTGAAGGATTCTCCGACTCATTCTTGGGCAGTCAATAAAAGAACCTTACAATTT
>OMNN01027810.1:0-21287 GCA_900302755.1 Chromis chromis
AACATTCCAGCGCAAATCTGCCGTGGGAAACCGAAAAAAGGGCCAACAGACGGACGTGAGTGAATTTCTCTATCCTCTGAGGGCTTCTTCAAAGGGATGGTGGGAAACATGGGATGTAAATAACTAGAAAACGACACGAGGCAAGTTAAAGATTAAACATGAGAGCGCTCTTCTATTGAATGTGTTTGTGAACATGTGGCACGTTCTCACACACACACACACACACACACACATACACACTCTCTCTCTCTCTCTCTCTCTCTCTCTCTCTCTCTCTCTCTTTCTCTATCCAACTGTAATCTCGCCACCATCTGCCTCTCCCTCTCTTTCTCTCTCTCTTTCTCTCTCCATCGGTCTCATGAAGTCACTGCCAAGCAGCCACTCAGTGCCGGGCTGAAGCTGAAGGAGCGCTGTGAGCTCCACAGTTCAGGATCACAGGATCTGTGGAGCGACTCCTCGGCGCAGTCCGCTCAGGGTGACAACTGCAGCAGCTCCTGCTCCAAACACAGCCGCATGGAAGTACCACCGACGCGGACAACATGCACCTCTAACCGCCTCTTTTGTCTAGCCTGAGGGGGGAAAAGTCTGCAAGCTCACTTTTCTCCTTTCTTCCGCGGAGGCGAACCGAGCGTCAAAGGATCCCTTTTTCGGCCAGCCTTGTCTTTTCTTTTTTTCCCCCTCCCTTCTCTTCTCGCAGCTCGATTTTTCCACTTTTCTCCGCTGAAAGAAAGCGCTGCTGTCTCCCCCAGAGTCTCCCTGCTCGTCCAGCACCCATGAATTCAGATAAAAATGTGTACCTCGGCAGAGACAAAGGCATCATGCGGAAGAGAGCCTTGCTCCTTCGGAAGGGTTGCAGCTTCGAGATTACCAGGTAGGTCCTCTGTTCTTTCTCCCCCCCCCCTATTTCTGCCTGGGACAAGAGGGCGATCAAAATGGCTCGACTATCCCGCAGAAAACTGCACTCTCCTCCCATAGAAGTGTCACTTTTCATGAGGCCACACAGCGAGTTTCTACTGTGTCTTTCACCTTGTGCACCGGTGATTTAACCGGGATCTACCGTGTGTGTGCGCGCGCATAGATAAGGAGCAGAGGGATGCCCCCGACACATTATGTGTCCAAGAGAGTGTAACCGCCTCACATGTCCTCCTTTGTGGCTGAAATTACATCCTGATCCCTTTTTATTCATCTTTTCATATTTTAATCTAAGCCCCTGTGCGTCTCCGTGTCTTATCGGACCGTGGGTTGGATGCGTTACGCACGGATACATTTTGTCTGCACCTGACTCTGCAATATTGACAGAGCTGCTCAGTGACAGGACGCGCTCCATCGTCATTTTATGGCTAAAATCAGGTTCTGATTGGACAGTCCAGTAACCACAGTCTCTGAGATCTGTACAGTCTGCCACAGAGGGCTGACAACATGCAGCCTTTAATCCCCCACCACCAAAAAAAAACCCCCAAAACACAGTGGATAAATTGGGATGAGATCGCTGGACGCCCAGAGGCACAACCTGTGATCTGACACACATCCTGAGGAGACATGGAGGGAAAAAAGACCACATAATGTGCAGCTGATGTGACTTGTTAGAACTGGGTTTTTTTTGCAAAACCTCCTGCTGGTTTCGGCCTCCTGTGGGCTCCTCTAACAGGATGACACTGACTGACATACCCTACCCTGCTGATCCATGAGGCGTGTTACTGTGGTCTGCACCACTAAATCGCTGGTTTGCTCAGTGGCCTTCACTTTTAGCGATGTTACACCAGTTCCTTCCTCTTTGCATAATCGCTCCCTGTTCACAACACTCCCTAGCTGGGGACTGTTTGTTAAGAAATTGTGATAGCAGTTGTGTTGGAGCGTCATCTTTAGCACATAATACAGTCAGTAGATGTGTTTTCATCAGGGCTGCAACTTAGTTATTTTAATCTGTTGATTCTTTTCTTGATTCACTGTTTGGTCTATAAAACATGCATTATTTTTTGTGCATTGTTTTGAATTTCACATACGCACATTTCTAACAGTTTTAAGTTCAAACCTGAGCTTTGTGCCAACCTGTTGGGACTGGGTAAAGGTAACCCAGTGTTGCATCTCTGCTGTAGTGACTCAAAAGGAGTCCGTTTTGACTTTGTGATTTGGAGTGTGAGTGAAAAATAAAAAATCCATTTCCCCATCGCACAAGATGACCACAATATATGCCTTGTTTTGTCCAAACTACAGCATTAAACCCCAAAATATTCAACATACTCTCATATAAGACTGGGGAAAAAAGGAAAAGGCATTCAACGTTTGCCGTTTTTGCTTGAAAAAATGACTTGCTGATAGATTTTCTTTTGCCGGACGAATTGTTGTTGAATCTCCACTTTTCATCTTCTTGACTGTATTGTATGTGGATTATCATTCTGGTCATATCATCTCCCCCTCCTCCCACCTTCACTCTAATTTCCTGCTATTTCAGACGATCTGCGGAGGTGTGCAGCAGTGCAAGATTACTCATGAATCTCGCTTCATTGCTTTTACGGTTGATAACTTTGTCTCGCTGTGTGTGTGTGTGTATGCGTGTGTGTGATGGTGAGACTTTGTGTGCTGGAGATATTTGCATCCAGCCTGCCAGGTCTCACTTTTCCAATAGAGGCATGTAGTCAGGGTGCACGGTGCAGGCGGCGGTTGAGATTTGGCCAGCTTTGTGCCAAGCGCTTACTTTCAAATTACACATCCCTTCTAATTAGCCAGATCCATCCTGCGTAGTGAAAGAGGTTGCTCCATTTCTGTATGCTGCGGACTCAGAGTCACATTGTAAGGCTTCCTGGCACTCTGTCTTCCAGATACTAGCAGTTTAACAGACAATCAATCAGAGTCGGGCCTGAAGTGCGACTGCATGGGGAAACAGATTCGCTGCTATACTGAGGGAATAAGAAAGACTCTCAAGTAAAGGGCTGCAGCTGAGATGTCTGTGTATAATTCATGTTTCTGCAGAGGTGCATGACCACACAGACCCCAGACACATTGTGACGGCTTCATGAGGCCGTTCACTGTATGTTACAAATATGCTCTCATGTGCATAATCGCACATGGTTCCTCACGCACACACCAGCTGAAGTGTTTCCATATGTTTTGCCTGTGGAAGTATGTCATGAGGTAGCTTTATCTAGACATTGATCTGGCCTCTTTTTCTCCTCCAGGCTGCGGACAGTCTCAGTGTGGGAGACATCTTATAGCACTTGAAAGGACTCTCTAGGGCAGCAGCTCATGATTGTTTTATTATCAGTTAATCTGATTATTATTTTCTCAGTTGATTGATTAATTGGTTGGTCTATAGATCTAAGGAAGTGGTGAAAATAGCTTCATCATTTCCTAAATTTCAGTGTGACATTTTCAGTCCAAAACCTGAAGATATCCAGATCATTACAAAGCAGCAGGTCCCCCCCATTAAGATGATGCAACAGATGAATGTGTGGCATTTTTCCTAGGCACCAAATGACTTGAAAGATTATCTGAATAGTTAATAGGCAGCTGATTTTTTGGTGGGTCAATTAATCGATTCATTGTTTCACATCCAGAATCCACAAATCTGAGCTAATGGTGTAAAGCTGTCATGATCCGAGCTAATCTCTTGGAGGTAATCCGTTTTGGTATAAACACATCACATCACATTAATATTTCCGACTGTGTTTTGGACACTGCTCCATTTGTGACTAAGCCTTATCTAACAAAGTCAGCGGACCGCCAGTTGGCACGTATTATCAGTGACAGCAGGTAGCTGCCGAGTTGCAGGTGAAAGCAGAAAAGTTGGACGGACCACTGGAACCAATTATTGGGTCATTTTCCTTTGCTGTGCCAGATTCACTGGTTGAGAGATGCAGGTGGCTGCATATTTTTTCGGCTAATGTGCACGTATGTGTTTGTCATGTACAGTTGTGTTTGTGTGTCTGTGTGTTTGTCAGGACTTTAAGGAGAACTTCACCGACTTTTTATCTTTCAATATTTGGCATTCTGCCTGTGTTAGATAGTGACACTGGAGAAAGACGATAAATGTGAGGAAAGAGAGCAGGGCAATGATGCAGTAAAGAACTGGTCGGCCGGGAATCGAACCAGGGACTGTAGTTCCTCGAATGGTCTCTTGAGGCTGCATCCAAAAGTGCGTCAATCCCCGTAGAACCACATGTTAAAATGCATAACTTCACCGCAAAAAAAAAAAAAGTTTACAGCATGGTCCAAAAAACGTTTTTGGGCTCTATAGCTTATTTCGCTTTTCAAGGCAACTGTACAGGATGTGAGTTTTCTACAATTTACCCATTTAAATCGTATTAAGCTTCAAGTCCTACATAAACAAGGAAGTGGCTGCTTTGGGTGACAGATGGGTGCCTTGTTTAAGCAACAGGCTGCATTCGGTCAGTCTCAGCTCTACCTCTTTGCCAATTTTTGGATGAGCCGGGAGTTAGGGTTCGATGGAGTCAGGCACCACCAAGATGGCAACAGCCGGAGCCACCAGACTGAGCTTCACATCACAGAGGGTTCATCCATCTTCATATGCAGTCTCTGCTGCTCATGTCATTTGAACCCATGTGGCATGCATCCTAATCACTTGGCTATCGGGTTGCCTGAACTCCACCAATTATACACATCATAATCTGTTTAAAGGCCTTGGATGATGCTACTTCATAGGTGAAAAACGTTTTGTGTCTCCGGAGAGTGCAGTGTGAAATCTGGAGACGCAAAAGGCTTCATGCAACATTTTTCACATATGAAGTAGTACTGTCCGAGACCTTTAAACAGATTAGGATGAGGCCAGTAAATAAGGATGATGCTTTCTAAAGTCACACCCCAAGGCTTCTTTTCATTTTTGAACTGATGCTGACTCCTCCTTATTTACACCTTAGATATTCTACATTTTTTTGATCTTGGTATTGTTATTTTCCAGATTCATTTACTATTTTGGCTTTGATGCAACCACCACCCTGCCGAAACTGCTAAAGTTCCCTTTTAGTTCAACATATGTAGAGCATAAATAAACAAAGGCATTTCATTGAAGTTTTGGGTTGAAGTTTGCGTAACAAATGTGTATCTGTTTTAAATATCGGTTATGGGTCGACCCCAAATTGTGGGTATTGAAGGCTCCAGGGTTTAACAAGAAGAATAGAAGAATTCTTTCATTTAAAAAAAGCAGTATTTGTGCTTGTGCTGCATCAATTTTGATCCACTGTGAGTCTGGCAATGTTATAAGAGTGCGATGCTAATCAGCGGAGTAGTCTTTTAAGAAATATGAGCTTATTATGCTGATGCATAAACAAGCACACACAAAGCATGCCCTTAAGTCTGGAGCCTGACAGAGGGAGACCTGGATATCCTCCAAGAACAACAAATCCTAAGCTATTTAGAGTCGTTTTCTATTATTTTCCATAACAATTGCGCCGTGTCTCTTTGTGAAGTCCGCCTGTCACCGAACCCTTGTCTCTGGCCTGTCTCAAAGCACTTCCAGGCAGCCTCAGCTAATCGTGTGTGAATGAGATTAGGCTACACGGTGACACTTGAAGGAGCCAAGAAAGCACTGGCTCGACTCTGACCACAAACCTGGCAGAACAAACATAACTCAGACGGACAGTGCCAGAGAGACAGAGGGGGAATTATGTGAATGGTCACTGCTACGAGGCAGTGCTGCAAACATACAAACCCTGACCGCAGGAGGAAGATGCTTTCTGATGAAGCCAGTGTCCAAAAATCACTAAAAGACAAGCAGCATGCTTTCTATGAATCCGATGGCAGCATCAGCAAATTCAGATGCAGTGGAAACTAACCTCATAGCGTGGAATCTTTGGGGCTCCCATCAATCCTTTGCAGAACATTTGTAGTTCATTTAAGGAAAGGCATGTGCTGGCAGGGAGCAGCCTGAGTATGTTATTGGACCGCGAGGGAAGAGAAACCCATTTATCATCAAGCTAACAATGTGTGATTAGAACATGTTTCTATGGTTTGATTTTGTAATGCAGACCTAAATGCGTCAAGATAAGGCGCCTGTTTGTAAAGTAGGCAGGAAAGATTAGGTTTGACAGCATGGATTTGTTAGTTTTTAAATGTATGCTGTTCATAAGTGCCTTCAGTAAGTTTTCTAATGTCTAATGTCACAACAAAGCAACAATATCATCACCTGCAACTACAGCCACGTTAATGGAGCAAAAATAGATTGTTGACGTTCTGCACCTCTGAAATTGACACACTCTCATCCTCCTTTCTACCTTCACTTCTCACTTTAGAGGTTATTTGAGAGGATTTGCTTTGAAATGCTATCAGCGTCTTCATTAACCTTGCCCGCTGCGAAACCCACAATGTTTTGTTACTGCAGTTGCCAGGGGTTTTGCCGTAGCTTGCTGCTTGTCAGATTGGCACAAGACTGGATCCAGATGTAGCTGGAGTGCGCCGTGCTGCGTTCACGTGCTTTGTAAATGCACGGGAGAAAGAGTTGAAAAGCACATGTGCCTTTAAAAAAAAAAAAAGAGAGAAGGAAATATGTATTAGGGCTTGTGCTCTTGTGGTTTCCTGGTGAAGCTTTTACAGTAGACTTCAAAGCTTTACGTGAATGAAGAACATGTGTTTTGAATGTCAGACATGTTTCCACGCAGTTTGTGTTTAGGTTTCGGAATACACGAACAGACTCTTGATGGACGGGAGCATATTGATGTGCTTTCTAACAGACACAGCTGAAAGTAGTGGTGATGAGCTGGGCTGCTGGGGTCTCCCTCTGCGCTACAGTCTGTCATAAAGCACCCAGCAGGGAGCTGGATTGGAGGAGAAGCTGACATTCTTGCTGACTTAAGGCGCTTCTCTGCTTTGCATACTGTAAAAGCCCCCACACATATGGTTGTATGTGTTTGCATTAGGCAAGAAAGAATGAAGAAGTAGAACAGACAGTTTTAATTCAACGCCTGAAATGTGTAGGGCTGCCACTCACCAGTATTTTCATTATCAGTTAATCTGCTGATATTTTTATCCTCTAAATTAAATGACAAAATTCTTTGCTAATAGAAGCGCTTTCGGGTGTGATGCCTCTGTTAAGAGAGCTTGTACCTTTGTTACACACCTCTGCACCCCCACTGGCCTTGCAGTAGCAGGTCTTTTGGTGGTGAATAGGCGTCATTGTTTTAATTGTCCACACCTGAGAAGGTGTGGATAAAAGGCATGTCTGGGGATGTTTGCATTGTCATCTCTCTTTTGCTGCTTGAACTCGCAATGCTCTCATGGCAGCTTATGCTTGTGCACATTATCCCCTAGATGTTAATTAGTTACTTTATTGATGGACATAAATAAACTGGGGTAAGGGGTAAGAGAAACCTGTGTTGACTTGGTTTGGAAACAGGAAGTGTTTTTTCCCCTCTTATTTGAAGTTCCCATTTGTGCCCCTTTTCAGCAAAGTAATGAAATCCTCACGTCACCAGAATATGTCTTTGAATTGTTCAACTCAAAATACTGTAGCAATGATTAACTACACAATAACCCCTGGTTTTAGCCCTGTTGTTTTGGTCTCTGTAGCTTTAAAGGCAGTTGAGCTGCTGCTGTCCACGCCCCCTTCAGGAAGAAGACTCTCTCTGCATCTGTAATTGGCAGCTGATCACACAGCAGCCAACAGAGATGTTAGTGTGTGAGACCAGTGTATTCTGTTGCCTCTAACTATCTGAGTAATCAGTTGGATACATAGAAATATTGCTAAATTCACACAGCTGTTGTTTTAAATCATGTGTATTTAAGACATAGAAACACAAAAACAATGGATTTGCACGGATTTTGCACGACTTTTGCAAGTCTGCTGTTTTGTTCATGCATTTGTTGACACCAGCCTCCTCTGTCTGCAGACTTCCGTTGTTCTGTTAAAACATCACCTGATGTCCTCATGACAGCTTTCCTTCTGCTGTCAGATGTCAGGGTCACGGTCACAGGGTCAGGGTCAGGGTTAGGGTCATCTGTTTACAGTCGTAAAAGGAAAATTAGAAAATAAAGCTAGAACCAGAAGGTTTGGACATTGTAGATTTAGATTTGTGTTCCACATGTTCCTCCATGTCTGAACTTGGCACCTACATTACCCACAATGCAATGTGACTGCTAACAGTTTGGCCCAGTTTTAGGTGTGTTATGCTAGTAGGGGCTAATGTAGCCTCAAGCTTTCAGCAGACATGAGGAGCAGGCTAAATTGTTCTGGTAAACTAATTCTTTCTAACTCCACATTCCCAGATTTTTTCATTTTCAACTTTACACAGCTCCCTCTGCAGACACAAGCAGCTTTATACTACTTTTTCACATGCAGCAGATGTGTAAACAGACTTTAATATGTTAAATCGTCTCACCATCCCTTTATATGATTAATCATTTATGAAAATAGTCTGGATTAATTGATTGATCAACTAATCATTTCATCTTTGGAAAAGCTTTGCTTCCAGGAATCATGCTTGCATACGTAATCTCTGAGCAATAAGTGATATTATTATCACTTATCTGATTTAATAGACAGTTGGAGTGGGAATAGTGTGCACAAGGCTGGTGCTGCTCTGCTCAGCCGTACAGTCAGTCCTTCAGTGAGGTCTGATAAACACTGGACGGTAATCACTCCCATATGCGGCTGCATAGCTCAGCACAAGCCGGCACAGTTCAGTCATGCACACAATGCAGCGCACCAGGCTTATTTAGACAGAAAAATAGACTCAAATTACTAGAAGAAAAAAAATACAAAAAAAAAGAAAAGAAAGAAAAATCCCTCACTTGATTACAACCCTATGTAAACTTTTACTCTTCGACTAGAACATCTGCTTCCATTTAGGGCTTTAAGACATACCTACACATTAAAAATGCACTGTGCACTGCTCCAGGAAAGCTCGGAGGCTGGAAAAACATTTCCCATTATAGTTGGCTGGAATAAGCCCAGTGCAGAGTGAGTTGTACTTAAAGTTGGGTATTGGTTGAGATGCGGCCACCTCGAGCTCAGCCGCAAGCCACATGCATACAAGTCTCATAAGCTGGGGAGGGTTTTTGTTTTTTCTTCACAAAGTTGTACAAACTTCCTTTTTTAAACCACGGTCACTGTCGAGGGTGACGCAAAATGAAAGTGAGTGTGTGTTGAAGTGCCAGAGATTAGAAATGAAAAAAGATCAAAAGAAGTGTGCACAGTATGGGAACAGTCTGCGATGTACATTGCTTCACGCCAGCCCACTGCCCCCATCGTAACCCTTAAAGAGCGATCCGGGAGAGACAGAGGAGGAAATGGAGCCCACGAAGGGTTATTGTTGTACATTTTTACCCTGCGGTTTTACAGGAGGCCGGCCAAAACCTCTGCTCGGTTACAGGGTGAGCAACAGAACAAGATGTGAAAGAATGAAAGAGATGGAGTCGCAGTCTGAACGCATTGTACGCAGAGACATAAGAGTTGACTTTCAGCAAAGATTGTAAAGATGTAGCGGAAATTAAGTTGTTGAAGTGTAGATGTTATTTTAGAAAACTTTCCCAAACTGTAGGCCTCCTATTGCAGTAGTATATGGATTTTATTGCATGTTGCTACTTTTACTGAGGTATTCTGAATATAGAATGTATGCATTGTGGTTTGCAAATGTATGTATGACAGAAAAAACACAGGTCCATACTGACAGAAATGCACTTTCCAATAGTCATCCTCTCAACTCTCTGCTCCCCAACTGATGACGTACTTGGACATTAGGACAATTTTTTGTGTGTGTCATATTTAAAAATATGCAAATGAGGATTATATAATTAAATATTCCGTAATCTGAGTACAATTCCTGAACAGAAATCTGAACATCCGATTAAGCCAAGTTTAAAATGACTGTTTCATGCTGTTGACATATTGGAGCCAGAGACTTTAACTGAGAGAATTTTCCGTTTTATCACTTCATAAATCAGAAAATGCTGTCAACAGGCGTTAATAAAATAGATTTTGCTGTTTTTTTCCCCCAATGAAATATTATATAAATCAGAGTTTGAATGATATGTGAATAAACCCCTCTATAAAAACCTTCAGATTATAGACAGGAATAAAATTTAGAAGTTTGGTGAGGAAATTTGTGGCTCAGTGTAGGCGATAACCTTTAAATATATGTATTCAATTGTAATCTACAGATGTAAATAGACAAAGTGTAGTAAACTAAATACCTAAATGTGTATTTAGGTTTCAGTCTTTTTACAAAAGTTTGAAACAAGATATTTTATGGAAGCAAAATAGCCTAAAATCTCTAAGTACCACTCAAAAACAATGGTGCTTAGAGCTGACATGCTACTATTAGAGGATTCTATCTTGCTCACAGTTACAGTGTAACTTGCAGATTTGTTCACAGCAGATATAATATTTACCATGCTAACTATCTTAGATTTGAATACTAACATTTGCTAATGTGCATGTCATCACTTTTAGATTTCAAGTATTCAGAAAACAAAGTTTTGGAAGTTGGAAAATTAAGTATCCAAAGTTATCACAGTTCATCTTGTAGGGAACATGAATGATTGTATCAAATTGAAAATAAGGAAATTCATCACACCGATCACCATTCTAATATTGTGCAAGTCCTCCTTGTGTTGCCAAAACAGCTTTGATAGGTTGAGACATGTACATAAGACCTCTGGGGTTGTTCTGTGGTGTCTGGCACAAGGATGTTGGCTGTGGTTCCCTTGGCTCCTTTGGGTCGTGGGGTGGGACCTTCATGGATCTGGCTTGTTTTGAGGCTCACCTAACAGATTCTGGATTAGGATGTGGGGACTTTGGAGGCCGGGTCAATATCTTGGGCTCTTGGTTGTGTTCCTTGAGTTGTTTCTGAGCAGTTTTTGCAGTGTGAAAGACTTGGTCTATACTAAAGTTTAGGTGGGTGGCATATGTCATGAAGTATCCTCCACAGGAAGGCCATGACCCAAGTTTTCCCAGCAGAACATTTGCATTGTAACAAAGTCACTTTTCCTGTCAGTGGATTAATGTTATGGGTGATTGGTGTAAATAGCACGCCACTTCTGGCACATTGAAGGGGCCATGTGTACACTTAGTTTTTAGCGTGTCATTTCACTGTCTTAAAATGGTACACAAAATGGTGAAGGTTGAGATGAGATGGAGGGTGTCGTTTATCGAAACTACATAGCATGAGATGTCATGTCAAAAGCAACAAATGCAAATCCCAACATGCAAAATGACATGGCATGTTATTCATATTCCATTTTACGACACACCTTTATTCAGAACACATGTACAACTGCTTATTCATCTAATCTAGTGGTTGTGTGTCAGCAGAGCAAATTCCTTCAGATTCAGGTCAGGACCTTTAGTTAATGTTCATAACCAACATTAGAATGGGGAAGAAATGTAATCTCACTGACTTTGATCCTGCATGTTTTAGATGTTTTCCTCTTCCAACACACCTGATTGAAATGATCAGCTCATCATCAAACTCTGCAGAAGCCTGATAACGATCCTGATCATTTGAATCAGGTGTGTCGGAAGAAACATCTAAAACATGCAGGATAGTGGCCCTCGAGGACCAGGAGTGCCCACCCCTGGTCTAAATGGTGTAAAAGAATGTTAGTTCTGCAGACAGAAACATCTTGGCAATGAGAGTTAGAGAAGTCCCTGACTGGTTAGATCAGACGGAAGGGTTACTGTAACTCGGAAGAAGAATCTCAGAATGCACAATACTCCAAACCTTGAAACATACGGGCGACAGCAGCAGAAGAACATGTCAGGTTCCACTCCTGTCAGCCAAGAATAGAGAAATCTGAGGCACAAAAAAGAACAGCTGAAGACTGGACAAATAGTAGTCTGGTCTGATGAATCTCAATTTCTGCTGAGGCTGCAGATGGTGGGCTCAGAATCTGGCGTCAACAGCATGAATTCATGGACCCAACCTGCCTCGTGTCAACAGTCCAGGCTGCTGCTGCTGGTGTAATGGTGTGGGGAATGTTTTCTTGGCACACGCTGGGCCTCTTAATACCAATCAGTCATGGTTTGAATGCCACAGCCTGTCTGAGTATTGTTGCTGACCACAGTTTACCATCTTCTAATGGCTACTTCCAGCTAGATAATGCACCGTGTCCCAAAGCAAACTCTAAAGTTGGTTTCCTGAACACAACAGAGAGAGTAGATTCTCCAGTCAGTCAGCAGATCTGAATCCATTTGAACTTTGAGATGGGGATAGGACTGACAAGCTAGCTAGAGAAATTTGCAAAATGGTTTCGAACATCTTGTGGAATCAAAGCCACAAAGAATTGAGGAAACCTTACCCACTAAGTGTCTGTTTTTTGATTCCCTTCCCATTTGACTGTGATAAACACTAAAACCACAAGAGGGCAGACTGTTCCTGTAAAAACAATGGTGTGACCATATGTTGGCATGATCAGGGTTGGAAAAAAAGGATGAAGAAAAGGTATTCGCACAAACACTACTCACATTCTGAGCTTTATGATGGCGCAGAATACAAGAAGATTAAGCAGATGAGTTCAAATTCACTGGGTTTGTTTGTAACTATTTGAAACGGTGTGGAAATGCCTGATACACTGGTCCTACCTTCCCACTAGGAGGAGTATGTGCATTAAGAAGCAGTGACATTCGTGTGGAGAGCAGGTGCAGTGAGCTGAGGGCTTCATTCACACACAGACAACCAGCTGACTGTGTTTCTTTGTGTTCTGTAACAACTTAAATTGTGTCATTGCCCACTCTATGTAAACGAATATTCAGTAGTTACCTGGTCTAAAATACAATGTTAGTGTGAAACAAAAGCACACACATGTCCAAAGGGCCAGGGGCAGAGTGGTGTCCAGGGCCGGTCTGATCGTTACAGACAAAAGGTTAATTCACCCGATCACATTTAATGAGACCGCCATCGTCAATCGCTGCAACCTGACATAGTGACATTTCACAGAGGCCACATGGTGACCTGCTGGCATTTGGGGAGGCTCTGGAAACAAAGAGGGCAAGGTCTGAATCCAAATCATCATGTGTGTGTGTGCATGTGCTAATGTGTGTAAAAGAGCGCCATTAGACAACACGAGAGAGGATTACTGCAGCCAACTGCTTACTGAAAAATTATTTCTATAAAATAGTCTGAATCACTGATTGTTAGAAGAAGTACACTGATCACATAAGTAAAAATATCAGCAATGTGAAAATCCTGCTTTACAACTAAAGATTAATATTCTCAAATTATTGATTCATTGTATCATCTATAATACGTCAAAATATCATGGAAAATATTAATTATAATTTCAATGTATAATATAATATATAATGTATTTATAATTGAATTTCATTAACTTTTAAATTAGTGATTCTAAATTGGTTTTCTGTCTCTTTGTGTTGGCCCTGTGATGGACTGGCGACCTGTACTCTCACCCAGTGTCAGCTGAGATAGGCTCCAACCCCCCACAACCATTTACAGGATGAAGTGGATGGTTGGTTGTATTCGGAAGCTTATCTTATCCAACCAACAGTAAAAAACCGAGAGATAATCAGTTTATTTTTAAATCTTCACTTTTGATAAACTGCAACCTGTGGATATTTGGGATTCACGCTTGAAAAATGACAATATAGATTCAATGTGGGACAACTTTCAGGCGCCTTTCCTTATTTTTCTTTGCCTTTTTTCCCCAGTGTATTTCTATCTTTTCCTTTTACTGTGCAAATAAACTTAAA
Source organism: Chromis chromis (assembly GCA_900302755.1). Classification (NCBI taxonomy): domain Eukaryota; kingdom Metazoa; phylum Chordata; class Actinopteri; family Pomacentridae; genus Chromis; species Chromis chromis. The sequence goes on from OMNN01027810.1 coordinate 13,655, forward strand.
AACAAGGAGCATACATTACTACTAGATACAGAGGAGACAATGTGATCGATATAAAGAGTGAACGGCAGAGGCCCCAGCATTGAGCCATGGGGGACACCTTTTGCAGCTTTCACAAATCTGATTCAACATCTCTAACAGTCCCACACTTCAGTCTTTTTTAAAAAAAAAAAGGCATAATCAACAGTATTAAATGCCTCTGAAATATTAATAATAATACAAAAATATCTGCACAGTGTTTCCTTTCGTCCAAAGCTGTAATATTAGCATGTAAAACAAGAGTGGCAATAGTACTAGTGCTGTACTTTTCTCAAGAAAGTGACTGGCGTATACCTAAAATAGAGTGTGCTGCAAGGAATGGCTTAAACAGTTTTGGTCAATTTCAATCAATTATTAAACTATGATTACTCCAATATTACATTTGACATTGTGTAGTGTAGTGTGGTTTTAAAATGTCTGAGTAGAATGGTAGGTAAGCTGGTGTGCTCAGGCTGCCGTGAATGGGGAGGAGTGGAGAGAGCGGTATAAACATCAATATGTACATTCTAGGGGAAGTAATGGATTACAGTTACATCTATGTCATTGTAAGGCAGGAGGAGATTATTTTCATGGGAAAAATAATTAAATATGTCACCTTGATACACAGAGGTGAGTTTTTAGGGGTTAAATCTATGACCAGAGTAAAACTTTAATTTTCTCTCGACTGATTAATCAGACAATTATTGCAGCTCTGCCCCATCACAAGTAAAAGTCCTACATTCAAACATCTACTACAGACAAAAAACACAGTATGTACTTAAAATATTAAAATTAAAAGTACTTAATCTGTAGAAAAAGATCAAGGTGGAGCTAGTTTTAACTACTTTATTTACATAGATGTAACTGTGGGCTGATTAATGGGGGAAAAAAAGGAAAAAAAGATCTGCAGCACAATTGTGTCTTTTGTCTTCTCGTTTTTGGAGGGTCTATGTGTGTGAGTTATTAGACAGTTTAACCAATCGGTTATTGAAATGAAGCCGTCTGAGAAGTTTAAAGGGGAAATCACTCCTTAGAGGAACAGCTGGAACTTAAACCTGAAGGGATCTAAAGCCAAAGTATGCAATCTTTTAAAAGCATTTTATTTTTATGCTTATTATCGGCAATGTGTCAATCTAAAAAGAATAACTTATATGAATGTAGAGAAGCAAAATGTACTATCTGCTATATGAAATGTAGCGGAGGAGAAACATGAAATAACACAAATTAAAAATACTTCCTGAGTAAATATTTAGATATTTTGCTCCACTGCCAAGAACCCAAAGCGTGAGCTGGATGTGTAATATACTGTAGTGTAGTACAGTAGCTGAATCTAAATAGTAATCAAATGAAGCCGTCATCATGACTGCTTCCTCCTGCAGATTACATATTGTCCACAGACAAGAAAGTGACGTCATGGCAAGTGTGTTGATTTGCATGTTGCATGTGGACATGTGTAAAATCCCCCACTGTGTTGATGCTGACAGTAGCATATCATCTACTTTGCCTAAATTTGTTTGGGCTCATTTTCATACATCCCTAATAATAGAAGTGTCTCCTACTGGATCCAGTGTGGTCTAGCATCAGTCCGTTGAAACACAGTTTCAGACAGACCCTTGTTTATCCTGTGCGTGGGAAAGGTGCCGTGGTTTACTCGGTGAGACTAAAGGGCCGGAGTGGCAGCTGTCCAGAGAGAAGGCGGTGAAGCTGAGAGGGATTATCGCACTATTGAGTCGAGAGCTCCTGATCCGCATCATGCGGCTTCATGTGCTGCAGAGGCTGCTGGTGCTCGTGCATATGCAATTAGTGTACCTGTGCACTGCACCCTCACTGGCAGGAGCGCATGGGCTGTAAACCCACACACTATAGTGCTTACACCTATGTTTGTATCCTGATCTTTGAAGTTGCATTCGTCTGGGGAACTGAGAGCCTGGGATAGTCCGGCACTGCCAGGTCCCACACAGATGAAGACTGTTAGAGTTTACCTCCTAACCGATGCTAAAGCAGCAAATGGATACAAAGAATAATGCTTACCAGTCATTTACCCGCATGTTAATACTTTGATTGATTTATTCCATTAAAAACAGGTAATCGACTGACAATATATGCAAAAAAAAATTGTAAATCGATGGTTATTATGGGCTTGTCATGGAGTTCGTCTGAATTTGCAGCAGATATGATACCTCGGAGCACTCAGCTGCCTCTCACAGTTTGGGTCCCAATTAAACTTTAGAGTCACAATGTGAAGCTTTCTTTTCACAATAAAGCTTTTCATTGAAGTGTTTCCACCAAAACACTGCGTGCATCCTCGAAGCCCAGTAAACAAGTATTTGCAGACCTCATTTTCTGCATTCCAAATTGCATACTTATTACTTTCAGTACGTACTACAGCTGCCCTTACAAACTACATCATCTCCCATGCAGTATGTGTACAGTTGGGACTTTGTCATAACATTGCAACTTAAGCTCTTACTCATATATCCATCGCAGTCTGTAGTGTGAAATGACCTGCCATCTGTCTGAACGCTCTTGGCGGCTCAAGCTCGTTACGTATTTGACGTGTCTTCAGTTGTGTTTGTGGGGTCAGAATGCCTAGAAAAGCAAGCTGGCTCAGTGTAAGTGTAGTAGGACATGCTGGTATTTTTAATATACTACGTTTGACAAACTATGGCACATAATTCGTGTCTTTGGTAACATCTATGTTTGCATCCTAGCAGTCTTCTTTGTTGCTACGCCTCCTGGCACGTTCAGTGGATTACTCCTAAATAGATTAATCCCCGCCGTTGAAACTTCACAATAAATGTTGGTGTTGATTTGATTGCTTTCCTTAAAACTGGCAAAAGGGCATTGGCCTTCACAGAGTACTGTAATCTCTCTGTGCCCTTCTAATTACAGTATTGGTGCAATTTTTTTATTGTTAATGTCTTTATTTCCTGGCACAAACATCTTTGCCATCTTTCTCTTTTTTCTAAGTGTAGGTTCCATTCCATGAGAAGATGTTTCCACGTTTGTTGTTAACTATTTTTTGCTCTGGCTCAGTCTCACGCCAGTTCTCTATGTTCAAGTCTCATAATAATAATAATAATAATAATAATAATTTTATTTATAGAGCGCTTTTAGTCAAAGTGCTATACAAAGCTTAAAATGGCTTCATGGCTTATTCCGACTGTACACATCATGAAAAATTAGACGAATAACATCTCTCATCATAACTGTAACACTCCAAAACTACTCATGCTGAAGATGTAATGAGAAATGCAGTTTGACCCTTGCGAAAAGCAGATCAAACTGGAGATTGTAGAAGAGGATCCAGGGTTTGTTGGTCCTGCATGGTATTTTGCATTTAAATGCAATGCACAGTTGCCAACATTATGCAACATTGGACACAGGTTGCTGATTTTGATTGGCTATACACCGTCAAGGGCAGTTGAATATTGACATCGTATCCAAAGAGGACAAACTGTACATTTTAACGTTGCGTGTGCAATGGAAAGGGTTTCATTGGCTGCAGTGATTTTTAATTTGCCCACAATCATACATGACATTTTTAGACAAATGTAATAAACTAAGTTGTTCAATCACAACGTCCACAGTTTGACTGAGGACCTTTGCAGCATGTTGCTCCTTGTTGTCTGTCTGTGTCTTTATCGTCAAAAAATGGCCAAAAATAATAATTTGAAAATCAATCAGGCATTAATTGCAGAAGAGCTAAACTGATTAGTCAAGTAAACATGTTGACAACTGAAAACAGAAAAGTGATCAACTGTAATGAGCAGCTTTCTTCAATAAAAAATTCTCTGGTTTCCCTTCCCTCAAATGTGAGTATTTTGTCTCCTACAAAGGCAAATTGAACATTTTGGGGTTTTGGATGAAAAAAAGCAATTTGAAGGAGCAAATTTGAGGTCTAGGAAATTATGAAGGCGCTTTATTCACTTTTTTTTCTGACATTTCATGAACCAAACATTTTTAATCCAGCCAGAAAATAGTCACCAGAACAACTGATAATGAAATTCAGCTGCAGCCGTATGCATGCGGTAAACCATTTTGTCATGTATTTTTGTGGATTCTTGCCTTGTAGGTATCAGTGGATTATATGTACCACCTGAAGCATGCTGTTGTTGTCACATTACAATAGTTCTTTCTTTGCATAGCAGGCTCATTATGTATTCAGGATGATAGCCCCTCGGCCATATTAATAGGCTGATCTTTAAAGAGGAAGTCTTCCCCATTCTCACTTCCCTTGGTAAGAGTGACTTCATAAGCGTTTGTTAAAAAAAAGGCTTCATGCAGAGGCCATGGGGCTTGACAAAGTGTGACACTGGGGTGGAACGGTGTGAAGTTGCATTTATGTAACATGTATGACTGTGTGTATGTGAGTGTGTGTGTGTAATTGTGTGTGTGCGTTATCAGCCTCTGGGCTCTAATTAGAGGTGGGGGTGTTCAGGTATCTCAGGTCGGCTAGTTGTAACTCGATCCCGACGTGAGAAAACTGAAGCCTTTATTTTCTCTGATCTCCTTTCAAAAGGCTTCATTTTTCTCAAGGCTTCGGGCTGTTGCAGATTACAGCTGCATTTCAACATGAGCTATTTTTGAAGGTAGTCACATTCAGAGAGAGAGAGAGAGAGAGAGGGAGAGAGAGAGAGAAGAGCGAAAATGCCATGTGTGTTGGTAGCTTTAGGTGTTTTCCTGTGGTGTGGCGTGCCACAGAGGGGGGTTTCTACTGATTAAAAATTGATGAGCAGCTGAGTGCCGTGTAGCCTGAGCCGAGCATTCCTGCACTCTTTCATGTTGTGTGTAGACTGAGCTGGAGACACAGGCTGTGGCTGGCCTATTGTAACGGTATCAGATTTACCTAAGCTCACATTTCACCTGCTGCGTGTGTTTGTGTGGCAGTGAATGAGGAAGACAGCGCAGAATCAAGAACTAAAGTCCATCTTGACGTGTTTTTTTTTGTCACATTCCTGTTTTCCGTATGTGTCCTCCTCTTCAGTGTTCAGTTTTGTTTCCTTGTGTTTCTCTCTTTCCTTTTCTCCATCTTGTAGCATCAAGAAGTTAAAAGATAGGTTAACATTATCTCACAATATGCTTAATACAATTTACTCTGAAGCAGGCAGTAATTGCTCCTCCAGTCCATAAAGAGATCTATTCCTAACGCAATTACCATGTAAAAGATGAAGACAAAAGTCCTCGTTCTGTGCACAAATGCATTTTTATATTCAGTCAGAGCTAATTGAAATTGAAATTCAGCTGTCTGACTTCAACGAATCAACTGGGTATTGTTCATAGATGCAGTATTTTTAGTACCCGCTGTCTCTTCTTTTTCCTTTTATCTCTCCAGCTCAGCAAGGAAACACTATCAGGGGAAATTAGAAGAGAGGAATTCATACTAAAAAGTAATTTTGGAAGACACCCTCTTCATTTGAAAAACTCAAATTACATGTTTGCACAGAATCTAGACTGTGGAGTTTGTTCCCCTTTGGGATCCCATTAGGAAGGGATTTCCTCGTGGCCAGTGTGAACAGAAGGAACAATTACAGCCACCAAATCCTGTTTCAATGTACATATGGGCATGTGAGTATTGTTTTAACACCTAAAAACATTAATGTGTTCTTTTAACAGAACTAGTGCTGTATTTAGCATCTCAAAAAACACATGTAACACTGTATTATCACCTTTGTGGCATGACATCCCACAAATTTTATGCAATTTGCTTTTGGTTCATTTTTCTTTTCTTTTTTTTTTAATCATCTTACCTTTTGTTTTCGCACATACAACAGTCGGGTCTGGGTGGGACCCTAAACATAGCTTAAGTCAAGCCAGTGTCAACAAAACACAAAGGTTTGTTGTGGTAGAAATGGCATCTCAGATTTCTGTCCCTGTGAATGTTGTGCATCTACAGCAGTGACTGCTTGGTGTCAAAAAAAGCCAAGACTTAATTAATGGAAGGCAGAGAAATGCATAATGAAGAGGTTAAAAGGGAGCCGAGAGAGATGATGAGAGGGGGGAGATGTATAAAGGAATGAATGACCTCACCTGCAGTTGAAGGGATTGACCCAGCAGAGCACATATGAGTGATTAATTGGTGAGGCAAAAAAAAACAACACAAAGATCAGTGTCTGCTTTCAGAGAAATGTTATAAAATGGTCTATTACTTTCTAAAAGGCCCTTTTTGCAGGGTTTAGTAAGTAATGGCTCATTTACCAATGCTTTGACTTTCAGCTACTATCCATTGATAAGAATATCTTTGGAATGGCTGGGTTGTAGAACAATCCTTGGATAGCTAACAACAATTTATAAACCACTTTTAAACTTTTACTACTGCAAACTTGATTAATTAAAATAGAATCCAACTGACCCTGGATCTTAGGGGCCGATACCAGTTTTAGGTAGTGAGATATTCTGATTCTAATATATTGGCTGGTATTGTTTACATATATGTTAGAGTGTTAGAGTTACACCGATCAGGCATAACATTATGACCACCTGCCTAATATTTTGTTGGTCCCCGTTATGTGGTCAAAAATGCTCTTAACCATTGGGCATGGACAAGAGGACCTCTCAGGGTGTCCTATGGGGTCTGGCACCAGGACGTTGGCAGTGGATTCTTTGGGTACTTTGGGTTGTACAAAGGATCCTCTGTCAATCAAACTTGTTCCACTGCATCCTGTTGATGCTTGATCAGAATGGGGTCTAGGAAGTTTGGAGGTCAAATCAACATCTTGGGCCATTGTCATGTTCCTCTAGATGTTCCTGATTGTTTGATGTTTTTCCCATGTGGTGGGGTGCATTTTCCTGTAGGGGGAGGCCAGTGACATTTGGGATTGCCATTTTCATGAGGATGTGTTCTTGTTCTGGGACAATGTTTATTTGGGTGTCTAAGTCTCATCAACACGGATACCAAAATCCAAGGTTTTCCAGCAGAACACCACATAGTACCAATATGATCATAATAATGTTGTGGCTGATCGGTGTATATTGAAAGGGGAAAATTATGTATTTAACAAACTAGTTAGCAACTTAGCATGTAGAGACTGCTTGACTCTGCTCTGATACGTACTCTGCAACATGTGCGGCAGACAGTGCTGAAGAGATTGTAAACAATGGAGTTCTTGCCACTTTGCTGCTCAAACTATGCGATGACACAGTTCCTAAATTACCCCAACCTTCGTTTTCTGCATTATGTTCTGTAAAAGAGGATTTTCATATCATCATATATCTGGGATCATATAGGCTGATACTGATATATTCCGTTCCAATAATATCGGCCTCCCAGTATATCAGTTAGGCTTTAATAACAACAAACAAACAAACAAACATTATTTTGTATATATGGTACCACCCTAGCTGTATCCAATCATCACCCCACTGCCTAAAACTGGATTTTACAGCTGTCTTTGTGCATGGTAAGGGGCTATAATCCTTATACCTGGCATATTTTGTATATCTTGTATGTACTCTGATACAGATATATCTATGATAGGCCAATACTGGCCGATAATATCAGGCATATATGATCAGACTCTAATTATTTAATCATTTATTATTATTAATAATAAATTATTAACAAGTATGTCTTCACACTTGGCAGCTTATTAGAAAGCATTCAAGTATTTATTATCAC